>MVGT01002634.1:636225-725323 GCA_002174775.1 Macleaya cordata | reverse complement strand
GCAGAATTGGAGATTCGCTATTTCACGCAAAGTTGTAGAAAATTCGATTTCCTACAAAAAGCATATATCATCTAGGCGAATCGGATCAACCGTTAGAGAGTTATGGCCGAAATACAGTTGCTGTATCTTTTCGGGTTTTTGACGACTGATCCAGAACGAAGGAGGAAGATCTGTGATTACATGCAAGCGTTTAAACGGTATGTATCTGATCTTCAAGTTATTGTTTTAATTCATGCATCCTCATGTGATCTTATGAAGGGAAAATAGTTATTTGTTTCCGCTGCACAATTTAATCTAGACCCTATTTTCCCCAACAGTAAGAGGGTTTGAACCCAAGTTGTTGGTTCAATTTTCCGACAACTTTACCACTCAAACCTAGTGACACATACTTTCTTGCTTGAACTATATATGCATTTCCAAAGAAGTTCAAATTTTCAATAAAAATTTGCAATATAGATTTCATATATGTTACCTCTAAGTACTCTTGGATCAACTGTAGTTTGTAGCCTGAAAATTCGTTTATCTAATGAGTTTGAAGAGACCATCGATCCAATACCAAAACCTAGACTATAGATCTTATCTCAACGAAAAATAAATAATTAAAGAGTTCGCATTGACCATTTTTCGATTAATCATAGTATGCTTTCTCTTCAAGGGTAGTTAGGATTAATTCCCACACAGCATTTGAAATATTGCATGCAAATTTCGTAAACAGCGGCAAAAAAGCTTGCGATAATATAATTAATGACTTTTGCATCTACAACATGTAGTAACAAACACTCCCTTAATGGATTTTGTCTGATCGATCATTGAATCTGTGATTTTAATTTTAGGTTTTTAACTGTTTAGCTATTTGGCATTTTCTAGTAACCTTTGGACTTGGCCAATAAAGAAAAATGCTCAAATCGGATTGGAAATCATATTTATTAGTATGCACTGTGCAGCAGGGGATGAGTAGGTCTGACATTCATGAAGTCAATAGAATTAAGAGTGCTTCACGGTGCATGGGCAGGTTGTTACCTGATTAACAGAGTCCCATATCCTGATGACATTATACATACGAGTCTGCTGGGTATCGTGGGTTATGGGTGCTTTTATTTTTCTCCTCAATGGAACTATTACTCAATTATAAGAACAAGTAAATGTATTAGAAAAGAGAACACAATCATCAACAAACTGACAACTGAATAGAAATAATCACTACAAATAAGAAAAATGCGCCACAAACGTTGTAGAGAAATACAAACGGGAAATAAACCACCAACTTAACCAGCTAAGCTAAATTTTACAAGTCCTCTAATATTTTTTATATTTATTCGATGTAAGTTGATTTGAATCTAGGTAAGTCTATGCTATAGCTGACACTTGTACTTGTTCTTTATGCTAGGTATGTTCCAAGTCAATTTTGCGACCTGATTGGAATTTGAAAATATCTAGACCCTTTTGTGACCTTTTAATTATCTTTTTTTTTCTTAAAACCCTATGTGCCTTATTTTTATTGAAAAATTTTAAAGGCACCCCTGAAATGTTATTGGCAGCCCTACAGATTTGACTTATTCAATTTAGTTTGATTCCACAATTACTAGTAGCACTTCTCAATTCGGTCAAACCTCATCCTCCTCCTCCTCCTCCTCCTCCTCATTATTCTCCTTTTTTTTTACTTTCTCTCTACGTTTAGAAATAGAGTCAAGTGGGGTTTTGGGTTTTGGAAGGTTTCTCGGTTGTGGGGTGCCTATAAGATTGAGACCTGTCAACAGCAACAAATGCAAATTTGGGGGCGTCTACTACTGGAGCCTGCCAATAAGATTTTGGAAGGTACCTATAAAACGACCCAGTTTTATTTTATTTTAAACCCAACAAAACCAAGCCCAAGTGAGAAACCTGAGTCTATTCTGCATTTTGGGCTCAGGCCTTACAGTACAAACCCAAGGTAGTTTTGGGTTCGGACTGGAGTCCAATATCTGATAACTGATACCCTAAAAACATTCATTCATTCGCGATTCACTGATTCATCTATTTTATTCTGTTATCAAGGAATCGGACGGTTCAGGTATAAAAAGTTGAATCTACACTGAAGATACCATCAAAAAATCTACGCTGCTGAAGTAGCAAAAAGACTCCTCTATTTTTGCACAGAAAAGACCTCTCTCTTCTCTCTGCATTGCAGTACAGAACAGCAATCATCAAGGCGGTAGTTTGATGTGCCTTCGCTTGTTGGGCGTCCACTGCTACTCCCTTTATAAAACTCTTCCGGTTGTGCACCGAGGGCTAGTAATTCAGTTGGAGAGCACTGTCGTCGCCACTACCACAATGTCTTACCGTCCCAACTCTCAAGGTGGACGAAGAGGCGGAGGCGGCGGCGGCGGACGAGGTGGCGGTGGAGGAGGAGGTCGAAGAGGTGGTGGTGGTGGTGGCCGCGGTCGCGGTGGCGGCGGTGGCGGTGAACAGCGATGGTGGGATCCTGTCTGGAGAGCTGAGCGTCTGAGACAAAAGGCAGCAGAGGTAATATCTATGGGTTTTGTTATCTTTCAAAAAAAAAATAAAAAAATTATGGGTTTAGTTTCAAAACCCTAGAACCCATAACCGGTTTATAAGATCAAGGCAATAACTAGTTTGGTTCATTTTTTGGTGGTTAGAATCCGATAGAAATTCTGAATGAGAATGAATGGTGGAGTAAGATGGAGCAAATGAAAAAGGGTGGTGAACAAGAACTGATAATTAAGAAGAATTACGGGCGTGAAGGGCAAGAAATTCTCTCTGATATGGCTTACCAACTAGGCCTTTACTTGTAAGTCTTCTTCTTCTTTTGTTATTAATTTCTACTTAGTCATTGATCTTTGCGAAAAACCAGAGTTATTGACCGTATTAGTGCTTTATTACTTTAATTAGTTCCAATTTTTCTTGCTCATACTTGACTGAAATAGGCAATAGTACATCTAACTTTAGTGTATAGCTACTCACAAAACAGAAAGATTGTATCTTGGCAAATAATTTGAGTGATTTGAATAATGGGTACAATGTCGATTGCAATTCTTGTTCGTCTACATGTAAATCTGAATTAGGAGAATCTGAAATTTGGGTAAAAGCTAGTTTCTGAAACATTTAACTCTTAACCTGTCATTTTTTGTGGGAGTTTGCAATTTATGAAGTTTATTAGTGTTAGAAGGATGGTTCTATGCTTCATTAACAAAGTGAACTTTAACTGACAACTTATTTTCCTTTATTTTGAATTTGTGGAAAGAAAGCCATGCGTACAACAAAGGGAGGACCCTTGTTGTCAGCAAAGTTCCATTACCGAATTACAGGGCAGATCTTGATGAACATCATGGATCAACACAGAAAGAGGTGACAATGATGTTACAGTATAACTTAGTTATATCTTATTGTGCAAATTCAAGTTTCATTTGTAGAGAACTCCTTGCAGATTCGAATGTCCACGGAGACTGAGAGGAGAGTACAAAATCTCTTGACTGGCTCAAAAGCAACACCTGTTAATGATTCTGCTGGTTCTTCAAGTAATGGTGGCACACAATCCTTTCCTGCTGTAAATGCATCAAATTCTGGTCCCGCATTGGTGGTGGATACTGCCAAGGAGAAATTTAGTGCTGAACTCAAGGATAAGCAGGATAGAATGAAGGTATTGATATCTGTCTGGCTGATTGGTGCAATATCAGAAAGAAAAAAAAATCAAGACTTTGTATTCTTTTGGGAGAGAGTCATTCAAGCCCTCTGAGTTATAGGGCTAGTGGTTTTCCTCTCCCTCCCCTCATATATTCTCTTCTTCTTCTAATATATTCTTTTCATTCTCAAAAAAATATCAGAAAGAAAAATGATTTAAAGAGATCGGGCACTCACTTCTTTTTGAGCCCCGAAGTGCTTAGCTGTAGGATGTTCATGTCGTACCCATTATGAATGGACTGTGTGAGATCCTACAGCTAAGCACTTGGGTGCTCAAAAAAAAAGTGAGCTTTGGGGTATTCTGAATCGGGACTCTATCAGAAATTACTATTTGGTTCAGAAAAGTAACAAAACCTTAAATGTTTTGGGAGATTAATTGTAAACTTCTTCAAGTATTGACTATTTTTAGTTAATTGCAGGTGAGTGACAGTTTAAAAGCAATGCAGTCTTTCAGGGAAAAACTACCAGCATACAAATTGAAATCTGAATTTCTGAAAGCCGTTGCAAATAATCAGGTATATTTACTTTCCCCAATAAAGCATAATATTTCTCCTTTTGTCTTGTAAGTCTGCTTTGGTAGGTAAATCTCACCATGAAACAATTTAATTTACAATCTCATCTTTACTACGTGATACCATATCTTAAAGGATTTTGACGTTTTCTTTCGCAGAATCTTTGTCTTCATAGATCTTTTTTTATATTGTGTGGCTACATGCATGCAGATAATTTTTTTTTTCCACAAAAGATATTTTAGTAGATGTCCTAAAATTAAAGTTAAAATAAGGTCCTTGTGTCAAGCTCCAAAAGGTTTTTAGACAAATAAAACTTCACAATTCTGAATTAGTTAGCTTTCCTCCTCAGCTGTCTCTCTAGCCAATAAGGTTTTTTTCCCTTATCACAATTAACGTAGTTGATTCTTAGCCCACCTTGAGTAGATCAAGGCTTCGAATGTACTTCCAAATATAGGAGAATTAGGAAATGGGAAAGTATGATAGCGGGAGGTCAAAGAGTACTTCTAACCCCTACCTTGAATCTCCTGATGGAGTTATGGGGTATTTTACGATCTTTTGTCTCTTCTTTTAAATTATGTAGTGTTCTAGTAAGTCCATGTGAATCCCTCACATTGTCATTGCGTGTTTCCTCTTGTTATACATTTCTTAGTTTTTCCTTTCTTAACTAGATTTATTCATCGGCATATTATTGAAGTGGGGACAATGATAACTTTCTTATATCAACTGTATGTGCTGCACATGCTTATTACTTTTATTTGATAAGACAGGTGTTGGTAGTTTCAGGAGAGACTGGTTGTGGGAAAACTACACAGCTCCCCCAATTTATTCTGGAAGAAGAAATATCATGTCTTCGTGGAGCAGATTGCAACATAATATGCACTCAACCCCGGCGTATATCAGCTATATCTGTCTCAGCTCGGATTTCTTCTGAAAGGGGAGAAAATCTTGGAGAAACAGTTGGTTACCAGATCCGTTTGGAAGCAAAACGCTCAGTGCAGACACGGCTTTTATTTTGCACCACTGGAGTACTTCTGCGGCAGTTGGTAACAAAATTTTCCCCACTTATTTGATCCTTTTAACTAACATCTCTCTTTCATTCATGTCCTTAACTTCTTCTTCTTCTTCTTTTTTTTTCTTTGTTCTTTTTTAATAGCGGAGCCTTAACTGTTCTTAACTTGCAATGTATAAACTATATTGTTTTCCTATATTACTTTAAATTCTAGGTTTCAGAGGTTCCCATCAGTTTTAGTTTTGCATTTGTTAAATTATATATGCCAAGAACCTTCCTTTGGCATGAATAAATATCATAAGGCCCATCTATAAGTAGTGAAAATTTTACAGACTGGAGGCCGATTTCCTAATCCAAGCTAACAAAGTGTAAAGAATGTGGTGGAGATTGCTTAAAGCTACTTTATCCCAGAAGGATTTATACTTACTAGTTGAAGAATCTTTTCTCGTACATAACCTAAATGGCTAAAACTACAATGTATAAGTTCTTTGCCAATTTGAATTAATTGCTTATGATGTATTTTCTTCCTGAATCGGATGTTAATTTACAGGTTCAGGATCCATATTTAACTGGGGTCAGCCATTTACTGGTGGATGAAATCCATGAAAGAGGCATGAATGAAGATTTTCTCTTAATAATTTTGCGTGACCTTCTTCCACGGCGTCCAGATCTACGTCTTATTCTCATGAGTGCTACCATCAATGCTGACATGTTCTCCAAATACTTTGGAAATGCACCAACCATCCATATACCTGTAAGTTTGGAGCTATATTATTTTGCAAGAATAGAACATGAATTTTTCTTTCTTTCTTTCTTTTCTTTTTCTAGTTTTTCAATAATTTGCTATTGGATTGTGTGAAATTAAGTGCTCCCATAAAAAGAACGCTATTCTTTTTTACTCCTTGACCCTATGAATCGTTTGGCCCAGCCTTGGTGGACCCAACACTAACAATCAGCTGATTGACAATTCCTAGCTGTCGGGTGTGATAATTTTGTGCTATGGTCAGACCCATGGGTAACAAATTGGCTTTCAAAGCTATTATGGAAACTTCTTAAGTCCAACAACTAGAAATCATCACCAATCAAGCTGATTTCTAATGTTCAGGATTCCCCCAAGGGATCAGCCATAAATTAATGGGCTTAAAGGGGTTAATCATTTTCCTTCTTCTTTTACATACTTATATTTTGAGATGTTTCTTCAGGGATTCACTTTTCCAGTGGAAGAAGCGTTTTTAGAAGATGTGCTAGAGAAGACACATTACAATATCAAATCAGAGTTTGACAGTTTTCAGGGAACTACACGGAGAAGGAGGAGACAAACAGATACAAAGAAAGATCCTTTGATTGAGTTATTTGAGGTATGCTTAAAATCCTAAATCGGCATCCTAACTCAGGCAGTACCGCAGTAGATTTTATTAATCTGCTATAAATAATGATGGCTATAATTCTAATATAAAAATAATGGCTCTACTTCAACGCCAATGCTCTACCTTCGGTAGCTGTTCTGCAAACATATCAATGCTGCAAACTTAAGACCATTCTCATATTAGTTACGTGGTAACTGACTTTCCAATAGCTATTGCATGTTGCAACGTTAATGTGATGTTGTTAAGCATGTGAACAGTGAAATGTATTTGTGATTTTTTTTTTCTGTCTTGTTATAGAAATTTTTGGTGTTAATGTTTATGATTAGCACCAAATGAATGTGTTCCAAATTTTAAATATTGATATAATTTATGTGTACTAAGGCTGATAATTGCCTTCTTTTTGTAGGAAGTTGATATTGATACTCAATATAAAAATTACAGCACCTCTACAAGACGTTCGCTTGAAGAGTGGTCTGGTGCACAGCTTGATTTGGGTCTTGTAAGTAACTTCAACAAGTAAACTAAGGCATTCTTATTACCAATCTTGTCCTGACACTGGAGATTCTTCTTTGATGTGTTAGAATTAAACAGAAGTGTAGACAGCTTCTTTGCCTCCTCTGACTTGGGCCTTGGTGTATTCTCCTCATTTTAATAAACCATGCTTGATATCTGAGTACCTTTTTATGTATGAACATTTTGTTTGATTGTTGTTGTTATTGTTGCAATGCAGTGGAGTTATGTTGTTATAATAAACTCAAAACTAGTTGAAAGGCTACAGCCTACAGATATAATAAAGCTAATTTCTGCGCCATTTATTGTGTATGATTTGTAGGTGGAAGCAGCGATTGAATATATTTGTCGCCATGAAGGTGATGGAGCGATTCTTGTATTCTTGACTGGCTGGGATGAGATATCTAAGCTGTTAGATAAAATTAAAGGAAACAACCTTCTTGGAAATTCTAGCAAGTTTCTGGTTCTTCCCCTGCATGGTTCAATGCCTACCGTCAATCAACGTGAAATATTTGACAGACCACCAAGTAACGTGAGGCAAGCAACCTCATCATAAACTCATGTATTCTCACCGTAGTTGATGTTGTTAAATATTATTTCCCTCACTAGTCTCTACTATGGGATGCTTTCTCCCTCAAAGCCTAGCTATTGTATTCTTATATTCGGCAATTCTTGCAGGAAGATTGTGCTAGCGACAAACATTGCTGAGAGTAGTATCACCATAGATGATGTTGTCTATGTCATAGACTGTGGAAAGGCAAAGGAAACCAGTTATGATGCTCTGAATAAGCTGGCTTGCCTGTTACCATCATGGATATCAAAAGCTTCAGCACATCAGGTAATTTAATGTGCCATTTGAACTAAATTACCAGTAGGCTTGTGCTCTCTGCTCAAAACTTTAGGTCATGGAACCAATAAAAAATAAGAAAGAATAAGAAAAGAGATGAAGGAAAAAGAAAAAGAAGCACCGGCCATGGGTCTGATTCCCAACTAGGGGTGTAAACGGTTACTTATCGGATCGGATTGGGCTATATCCGAATTCGAATCCGAATCCGAATTTTTTTTTAATTATCCGAATCCGATCCGATATCCGTCGGATATCTAATTTTATCGACCGAATTCAAATCCGAAAATATTATCGGATATCCGATAATATTCGATTCGACCGATAATATTAAGATGGTTGTAAAAAGAGTAAAAAAAAAACCTAATTTCTGTTTCTTGAATAGAGGGACTGAGGGAGAGAGGGAAAAAAAGAAGAAAAAGATGAAGGTAACCGTGGTTTTCTGTATGTTCCTGCAGCTTCCTTTTCTATAAAGGAGGATTTTATTGACCCATGAAATAGAGAAACATAGAGATAGATCTAAAGAGAGTTAGATCACGAATCTGAGAGGGTTGAAAGAGGAGAGAGAGAGAGAGAGAGACGGATCTGCGATTTTGAGGGGTCTGTGAGGATTTTCTTCTTCCACTTGAAAATCTGGATCGATCATCTAACTCCTGCTTCCACATGAAAATCTGAAGACAGAGAAACTTGAGACAGATGGATGAGAGGAATTAGGAAAGAGAGAAGACAAGACGTTAATAAATAAATAAACAAGACGTGGGAGACAGGACAGGAGGAATCTTGGACCTTTTTGTTTTATTTAAGTTCATTTTACTACATCAAGAGCACATCAAAACATTATATACCCATATTTAATTTTTATCGTATTTGGATAATTTTCGGATCGAATATAACAAGTACCAAATTCGTATCCGATAATGAGATTATCCGAAATACAATATCCGAATCCGAAATTTCGGATGTTATTTGAAATTTCGAATGCGAATTCGAATCAAATTTCGGATTTTCGAATATCCATTTACAGCCCTATTCCCAGCTTACCGTAAGAGTAATTGATAGGTAAATACAAAGGACACTGATTGAGGTTTTCTACTGATGTTGTGGGGGTGAGACGTACAGAGACGAGGACGTGCAGGCCGTGTTCAGCCTGGAGTATGTTATAGGTTGTACCCAAAGATGATCCATGATGCTATGCCCCAGTATCAGTTGCCTGAAATTCTTCGAACGCCTTTACAAGAACTATGCCTCCAAATCAAAAGTTTGCAGCTTGGAACCATTGCAGCATTTTTAGCAAAGGCACTTCAACCACCAGATCCTCTCTCCGTTCAAAATGCTATTGAGCTACTCAAAACCATTGGGGCTTTAGATGATACTGAGGAGCTCACTCCACTTGGTATTTGACGTCCAATCTTTCTCCATTTTTTTTTATTTTTTTATTTTATTTTCTGGGAATGTTTTTTAATTTTAGTTAGTTTAAACAAACAGGTCGTCATCTTTGTACTCTACCTTTGGAACCAAATATTGGAAAGATGCTTCTCATGGGGTCCATCTTTCAGTGCCTTGATCCTGCGTTAACAATTGCTGCTGCTCTTGCGCATCGTGACCCATTTGTGCTTCCAATAAATAGGAAAGAGGATGCTGACGCAGCCAAAAGATCATTTGCGGGTGATTCTTGCAGGTCAGGCTATCTATCTAATTAAGTACTGGAATCTCTTGTTGATGGCATGACAACAATTTCCTTCCTTCGGTCAAGGATTAATGAAAACTCCATTTCTAACATAGAGAGCATCTCATTCCTTTTTCACGCAGTGACCACATTGCACTTCTGAAAGCATTTGAAGGCTGGAAGGATGCTAAGCGTAATGGGAGGGAGAGGGCATTCTGTTGGGAGAGTTTCTTATCACCTGTAACCTTGCAGATGATGGAGGACATGAGAAAACAATTCCTGGATCTACTATCTGACATTGGCTTCGTGAACAAAGCTAAGGGAGCTAAGGTAGGATCTGAGATCTCATTATAGGTTCTCTATAACGTTCAAGTTCTTATTCCTTCTGAGGCACATCTCATTTTGGTGTAGCAAGATGATACATTGGAATTTGTATTATGAATCATTTTGAACTCCTAATCTAATTTATTGAAAACCTTCTTTAGCTATGCATATTTGCTTCTTTTTTTTTTTTCTTGTTTTTTATCTGCATATTTGCTGTTGTAACACATAAAACATTAAAAATCATTTTTTAGATTAATAAAGCATTTACGTCGTTTAATTTGATGTATAATTGTACCACTTTATATTATTTCTTCATATTGTCTTGCTCTATCTTGGCCAAGAATCTTATCTTTTCTTCCATCTTGGTTTGAATTCCATGACCCTTCAGTTTTTTGGATCGTAGAACAAGACCAAGATTTTGAATTTTGCATTTTATTGGGAGCATTTGGTGTGCTTTGCTACCATAGTTTAAAAATGACCCACCATGCATCCACAAGGGCATATACAGTCAGTGGACCCTACCTTGGATGTCTCATAATCCAATTCAAAACATATTAGACTAGCCTAATTTTACAACATATGGGTATGTATTTAACTGCGTTTACGAAAAGGTGTCCCACCTTTCCCCTTAAAAAAAAAAGTGTCCCACCCTCTGCTTGGCAGATGTGTGGAGCTTCTACGTTATGCTGCAAATATGAAATACTCCTTCTATTATGATTCGGTACGTGATACATGATATATCTTACATGTTTCTATCTATATGCAGGCTTACAACCATTACAGTGATGATCTGGAGATGGTTAGTGCAATTTTATGTGCTGGGCTATACCCAAATGTTGTGCAGTGCAAACGAAGAGGCAAAAGAACGGCGTTTTACACTAAAGAAGTAGGGAAAGTTGATATCCATCCAGCGTCCGTGAATGCTGGGGTCCATCTTTTCCCACTGCCTTACATGGTTTATAGTGAAAAGGTGAAGACAACCAGCATTTACGTCAGAGATTCTACAAACATATCAGATTATGCTCTACTTCTCTTTGGAGGCAGCTTAATTCCAAGCAAGACTGGTGAGGGAATTGAGATGCTTGAAGGATACCTCCATTTCTCAGCATCAAAAAGTGTGTTGGACCTCATAAAGGTAACACCGCTTGCAGTTTTTTCTCCTGTGTTATTATTTTTGCTGTTCTTCCCAATATTATATACAAATGATAGAAACCTAGAATATTTTGAAGTAGAAGAAAGGTTGATGTATCATAAATCTTTGATGGGTTTGCAGAAGTTGAGAGGTGAACTTGACAAGCTTCTTGGCCGGAAGATTGAGGAGCCGGCACTAGATATTTCTGCAGAGTGTAAGGGGGTCGTTGCTGCTGCGGTTGAGTTGTTGCACAGCCAAACGGTACGATACTAAATTTGAAATTAATTTTGCTACTATCAACATCTGGAGAAGTAAATCTTCCAGATTTTCGAACTCGAAATATTGGCAGTTTTACAATCAATGTTTCTTTCAAGTAGGCTCTGTTTAGTTGATGCAAGTGACCATATTTTTGTACAGATGTGTATTCAATGATCCAACGTAATCTTTGGCAATTTTATGAGAAGAATAATGTTATGAAAAGCTCGAGCTTTTTTAGTTCCATGTTTTGTGGTCATTGGACATGACAATTTACCCGCTAGCCGAACTCTTTCCCTACAGAGTTAGCCGTACTGTCAAACGGATCTAACCCTTTCAAATTAATTTTTAAAAATTAGTAATTATTTGGTAACTATTTAAGGGGTCAAATAGTTGCCAATTTTTAAGAACTAATTTGAGGGGGTTAGAAGTTTTAGAACGGGCTGATTTTTTAATATAATGATATATATAGTATGGAAAATATTCTCTAAAAAAATTAGCCCCTAAATGCATCGCATATGGGCCCCACAGGCGGGGGTGTTATAATGG
This sequence comes from Macleaya cordata, assembly GCA_002174775.1. Lineage (NCBI taxonomy): Eukaryota > Viridiplantae > Streptophyta > Magnoliopsida > Ranunculales > Papaveraceae > Macleaya > Macleaya cordata. The sequence continues at coordinate 713,477 of MVGT01002634.1, read as the reverse complement.
GGCGTTCTAAGAGGGGGTGCAATAACCTGAACATTATTATTTTCACAAATTCATCATCGGAAATACAACATTCAGAAGTCCAGGTACAGGGCAAGGAATTTGAGATTCTATGATCACAATTGATTATTCTAGGTTCCATTAATTTTCAAGAGTTGATCAGTCTAGATTTGGATGGATCTGAATCAATTCAGGGTGTCAAAGGTTTATTCCGGTTTGGTTATTGAATTACCTGGAACTGCAACCTATTAAATTAGTTGGGTCAGGTTCTAGTTGGTAGTCGAATAGCTAGCCTAAAACTGGCTTAACTGGTTACAGTTTTGGTTGGTTTTCGGTTATTTCAATTCTGATTTTCTAATAATTTATTCTTAAAAGCGAAAAATCTTAAAAATTATGTAATCCGATTCCGATTCCTATTATAGGTTGGTTATTTCAGTTCTGATTCTCTAATAATTTATACTTAAAAGCAAAAAATCTTGAAAGTTCAAGGAATTAACTATCAATATTTGAAATCAGGTTCCGGTTCCTATTGGATCTCAAAGAACCCAAACCTAGATCTGGTTAGAATATTAAACGGTTCCAGTTGCGAAACTGATGAACCAGGAAAACTGGTTCCCATTAGGTTCGGTTTATTGATAAACGGGAATCAATTGCCACCAAATTGGAAATCGAGAATAATTGAGAATGAATTGGTTAAGATTGAAGGAAGGAGTTGGATCAATCTCATAACATACATCATATTAGTTGTACATACAACCCATCAATAACATGCATCTATGAAGAATGCAGGTCTTGTAGCTCGGAATTTATGCACCAACCCTATAAAATTTATGTTTCTCTCTCATCAACCTAACCTGCAAAGGCATCATATTTGAAGTCTAGGGCAAATTTTCAAGCAGTACGTAGTTAGTTGATCAAATTTCATAATGGAAATTAGAGAAGCAAAAGATCTCAAGTTACTTGGTTTCTTTGGCATCCATGTAGAAGCTTTCAAGATCATATTCTCATGGAGGCAAATTTTCACCCAAATCACTCTTTTACTCATCCTTCCTCTATCTTTCATCTTCATAGTTAGCTTGGAAATATCACAAATAGTATTCGCAGACCTCGATATTATGGTGGCTGAGATCGAATTGGTTAGTCCAAATAGTCTTTTGCAAAAAGAACTCTTGAATTCTTTCTCGTCGAAAATGATCGGACTCTGGATGTTCAGCGCCGCATATAACTTCCTGCTCTTAATCATGTCCCTCCTTTCAACCTCTGCGATCATTTACACCGTCGCATGTGTATATATCAATGACGCCGACATAAATATCGATAAGGTTATGAATGTTGTTCCTAAGGTGTTGAAGAGACTTATGATAACATTCTTATGGAATCTGCTGATTCAATTAGTATTCTTCTCTGCTGTGGCATTACTCATTATGATTATTAAGTTTATTGTGTCAGTTTTGTTCGTATCCCATCCAGAATTCATCAATTTTTCATTCATACTTTTAATTATTGCAATGGTTTTGGTGATTTTTTACTTGACGGGGTTCATATACATAACTTTGATCTGGCATTTGGCTTGTGTGGTCTCCGTACTTGAAGAAGATTTATGTGGGATTGAAGCCATGAAGAAAAGCAAGGAATTGATCAAGGGTAAGCTGTGGGTCTCGTTGGTTAACTTGATTATCTTTTATGGCTCTTTAGTTATGATTCAGGTCGCGTCGTTCGCGATTAAGGATAAATATTCATGGGGGGTTTTAGGGAAGGTGATGTTTGGGATTTTGAGTCTATTGGTAATCTTGCTAATGATTCTGGTCGGACTCGTCGTTCAGTCTGTGATCTACTTTGTCTGCAAATATTACCACAATGAAAAGATCGACAAAACGAGTCTTGAGAATCACCTCAAAGCGTACCTTGAAGGTTATGTTGAGCTCGAGGAGCCAATTTAACAAGTAATTGAGAAAAATTAAGAAGGGCAAAACAAAGAAACAAGAAGGGAACGAAGACGAATGATTTCAAACCGTATCGCTCAATTAAGGCATCGAAGGAGCACAAGGGAGGGAGGGAGCACCTTTTTTTTTTTTTTTGGGTGATTTTGTAAACAACATTCTTACAAATTTATCCTCTTAAATACAAGTGACAAAAATTGTACACGAGTCTTTAGTCCAACGATTGTATACTCTTTTTATGACTTGGGTGGTCTTGGGATTAAAGTTCTTGGCCTGTAATTTACTATTACTGTGTCTTTGTGCTTCTCACATGAAACCATTGCAAACCTGAGAGCAGTACCATTGTATGGTACCAATAGGACGATACAAGACGGTTAGATGAGAGGAAGAGGAAGAGAGACAATACAGTCTAGGGTAAGGTTCTAAAGTTAGTCGATCAATCTATATATGAATCGAATCCATCGGTTATTATTAATCTAAATAATATTTGGTTTTGGGTTGATTGTTTTGGCTTATATTTGTGCAGACCTAGTTGGTCATTGTGGACTCGGATAGATAGTTCCAAAATCAATTCGGGGTGTCGTCGGTTTGGTTCTGGTTCGGTGATTGAACTACCCATAACCGGCCTTCAACTAGTTGCAACTTGAATTGAAATTACTGGTTCCGGATGGTTCTCATGTATTTCAATTATGAATCTCTAATAGTTTATGATTGATGATATTGGGCATTCTAGCAAACACTATGAGTCATCCTAGCAAATTTTGATACTGCTTCGCTTGGTATTCGAAGAATTTCGCGAAAATTCGAAGCCCAAAATTCTATTGTATTTGCATTGATTGTTGGTATATAAATGTAATCATTATACTAAATTATAATGGTTCCCCACATAAATTTGATGAAATAAGGTGTGAATAAATACAACTATTTTTATGACTACAAATATTCACAACCTATTTTACTAAATTTGTATAGGTGACTACTACAATTTAGTGTAATTATTGCACTTATCTACCCAATTAACTAAAATATAATAGTATTTTGGGCTGCGAATTTTCACAAAAATTTCCTGAATACCAAGCACAACCTACGAGCCATCCTAACTGAAATTTTTGGATTTTACACCCCACTAAAAATACGCTCCACCCAACCACCATCACCATATACACTACAAAAAATTGGGCTTTAGCGGCCACCTTTTACCGGCAGCCAAATACAACCGTTGCTAAAACCTATTTTTATAGGCGATTGACATACTACCGCCACTAAGAGTTTGAGGTCGATTATTAGCGACCAACTTTGACCGGCAGTCTTTGAAATCCCCCGCTAATAGTTACTTTTATCGACGGCCAAGGGGAAGCCTTCGCTATTATGCATTTGAAATTTACCGGCGGTCACTATATCCCCTCGCTAAAACATATGTTTACCAGCGGTCAGCTAGATTGCGTCGTTATAAATTAAAATTCCCTGTGGAAAAATTTGTGCCAAAACCTTTACCGGCGGGATACTTTTTAGCCCCCGGTAATACAACCTTTTACTAGCAGCCACTATACCCTTGCTAAGGCATTCTACCGCGGCCAAATTTGAGCCATCACTTTACCAGCAGGATACTTTTTGGCCCCCGGTAAAACAATCTTTTATCGGCAGCCACCATATACCCCTCGCTAAATTATATTTTTACTGGCGACCACAATATACCATNTAGGATGCTCAATATTATCAATCATAGTTTATTTTTAAATGCAAAAAAATCTAAAAAATCACAAAAAAATAAATTAATTAATTAAATGAAAAAGGAATAGAAAATCAATTTGTAAGCGGGTTTCAGTACATAAACCTATAACTGGTTAGAATATTTACAATTCCGATTCCTAGTGGTTCCAATACTAAAATGTGCAAGACTGGAACCAGAAAAACTAGTTCCAATTTGCTTCGGCTCCTGGGTAAATGGATACCAATTGACACCAAACTAGAAGTGTAGGATTCTAGGACAATTGAAAATGAATTTGTTAGACGTGATTGAAGGATTTGGATCATCCATCAAATGAGTTGTACATTGCAGGTGTACATCGATTGGCTTATATTAGTTTGCCATTAATATATAACCGAAAACTGATCAACATCAATTAAACAACTCATCAACAACATCTCTATATATAACCAAGGCAAATTTTGATGCAATAGTAATAGTTCATATTTCATAATGGAAAGAGAACCAGAGCATCTCAAGTTACTTGGTTTCTTTGGTATCTATAAAGAAGCCTTCAAGATCATAAATTCATGGAGGGATATCTTCATCAAAATCACCCTTTTTCTCATCTTTCCTCTATCTTTCATCTTCTTACTTAACATCCAAGTATCACGAATAGTATTCGAAAACATGTCGAATGAGGCGGCATTGTTAGTGCAGGAAAAGGGTAGTACTAATCCTTCTTCGGCGGTCGTCAATTCAACCAACAATTCTTTCTGGCCAAAATTTATTGGAATCTGGATATTCATCACTGCGAACAACTTCCTTGTCTTGACCATCTCCCTCATATCGACTTCGGCAATTGTTTACACAGTGGCATGTGTATATATTAACGACGCCTCCCATATAACGATCGATAAGGTTATGAATGTTGTTCCAAAAGTGATGGGGAATAGACTCATGCCAACATTCTTATGGAATTTCATTATTCAATTAGGGTACCACGCGGTGTCATTCGTCGTCATGAATATTATTTTGGTTTTCTCGTTTTTGCTCCTATTAGCATCATCCCATGTTCATCGTATCATCTTAACAGTAATTGTAACTATTTCGTTGATGTTTTATTTGATGGGGTTCACATACATAAATGTGATATGGCATTTGGCTTCTGTAGCATCTATACTTGAAGAAGATGATCAATTGTGTGGGATTAAAGCCATGAAGAAAAGCAAGGCATTGATTAAGGGTAAGCTGTGGGTTTCAAGTATTATCTGCATTATCATTTACAGCTTTTTAGTTATGATTCAGGTCTGTTCTTTGCGAATCGCTGTGAAGACTACATGGGGGCTATTAAGTAAGGTGATGTTTGGGATTTTGTGTCTCTTCGTAAGCTTGTTAGTGATTCTAGTTGGACTCGTAATTCAATCTGTGATCTACTTCGTATGCAAATCTTACCACGGTGAGAACATCGACAAAACGAGGCTTGGGAATCACCTCAAAGCGTACTATGTTGATCCGGTGGAGGAGCAAGAATGGTAATTTCATGAGCAAATTTAAATTTGGCCACATACGCGTACGGTGCAGCCCTCAAGGAGGCTTGTGAGGTAAGCCCAGCCCAGGCTTGTGAGGTTAAGGTTGTTGCACACTAAGACAAAGACAAAGACAGGGCTCGATGACAATTTCCTGGAAGATTAGAAGACGAATTAAGAACGGCACGCAGATGAATGATTTCAAGCCCTATGCATCTTCAATCAAGACATCGAAGCTACTCGCAAAGACCAAGTCACCAAAATTGTAACTAACCATTCTTTTTTGTTTTTGATCGATTGTAACAAACCATTCGACACACGCATAGAATGTATATGCAAAATTCTAGAGCAGTTATGAAATCTGAGGTGGTTAAATTTTGTGTCTGTTTTAGCCTTTTAAGGAAGGGCAAACAATATCTGTTTTAGCAGTTCAAGCAAAGAGGAACCAAAAAAAATATATCCTTTCAATTTAATGAATGATACTTGAATTATACGGCAGATCTAAATTCACCATAATCCACTACCTAACGTTGATTTACATGCGAGACGCAACATTGATCCTTAATGTATTAAGCACATTCCTTCATTCTCAACAGACAACTACAAATTAAGCTGAGAGCAGAATTTGAGTTTTCTTGGTCATCTTCAACCCAAAAATATGAATGAAATTATGCATTGACAGAGAGAAGAGAGAGAGAATAATTAAGATTTAAGAAGAAGAAGAGAATGCAGTTAGGGTCAGTCGGTCTATAGTTAGTCAATCCAGAGATATCAAACTGAACCGAACAGTTCTTATTGAATCAGAACCAATTTAAGCCGAATAAAGGTTTGTTTTGGTTTTAATTCAGTCCTAGTTGGTTCACCTAGCTAGACTGGAACTAGAATAATTGGTTCCGATTCTGATTGGTTCTCGGGTATTTCGATTATGATTTTCTAATAGTTTATTCTTAAATGCAAAATATCTAAAAAATTACAAAAAAAAAAATTTTAAATCAATACTTTTTTAGTGGATTCTGGTTCCTATCAGTTTGGTTCCGGTACTAAAGCATGCAAATCTGGAACCATGAAAATTGGTTCCGGTTTGGTTTGGTTCCCAAGTAAAATAGGTACCCATTGACACCAAAATATAACGATGATAATGGGGCGGGGCAAGGTCGGGATGTTTCCCTTCTAATTTTCTAACCCCATATTCTCCATTACCCATTTCAAATTATGTGGAGCGGGGACGGGAAATCTCCTTCCGGGTGGTCGTCTCGGTGGTGATGATCTAATCTGAATCTGAGTTCGAGTCACGCCAAAGTCCGTCTAAGTCACTGTTGTGTAAAAAAAAAAAAGAAAAATCAAAGAACCCAAATCAACCACGTTGAACTGCCCGAGTCAAGTTCGAGTCATAGTATTTTGTCGGAGTCAGACTGAGTTTTGACCAAATCAGACAGAGTTAATAATTTTTTTCCATTGTTGTTATTGTTTTGATGTATATTGCTTGATTTCTTGTCGTAGGTATTGCACATTGTCGTAGAATGATGCAGAGTTGAAGATACCATATGAAAGTTTAGATTTGACAATGAAGGTAAATAGAATTATAGAAATGATAGGAGAATAATAGTACTATTGTTATGACATGAAAAAATAGTAAAAAAATTTTTTGAAAAAAATCTTAAAAAAAATTTAACTAATATGACTATGCCGAGTCGACTGAGTTGACAGAGTCACAATCGAGTCGAGACTGATCCAGTCGAGTCGCACTGAGTCAATAACGTTCCGGACTTGGTTTTGAATGGTTAGGCAAGTGCCGACCGAGTCCGATCCAAGTCGGCCGAGCCGCTTCTAACTCAACTGAGTCGGAGAACCATGCTACCGGGGTTGGGTTCCTTGTGGGTTCTTCATTCCCACCCTGCTTTTCATTCCTAGCAAAAATCCTCAAAAAATTATACAAAAATACTTTTTAAGATGAAAAATTATTCAAATATAATGGATAATGTATAAACAACAATCCACTGTCTACATACATGTTAAATAATTATAGAATTAGGATCACGAGTGTATTTAAACATGATTTTGAAACAGTCTATATGGAGCTCACGCAGAGATGATCTAAGTTCTGATTTTTTTTAAAGATGATACACCCACCATATAAATCATCCTCATTGAAAATCACATCATTCTAAAATTTCTAACTCCCTAAAAAATTGTGTAATTTATGAGCCATTCATTTTAGAGTACATTGCTGGTGTACATTGCCAAACAACCCAACAACCCAACAATAATAACCATGGCAACATATTTATAGCAGGTCCAGAATTTCGAAATTTGTTCAACAAAAATTTTTATTTTTCTTCATCAACAAAATTAGGGCAACAAATATTGTATTTGTTGCCCTAATTTGTTTTTGAATAGGGCAAATTTTGAAACAGTAGTCGTAGAACATAATTCATTATGGAAATAAGATCAGAACCAGAAGATCTCAAGGTACTTGGTATCTTTGGCATCTTTGGAGAAGCCTCCAATATCATAAATTCATGGAAGCAAATCTTTAATAAAATCACCATTTTTCTCATCCTTCCTCTATCTTTCATCTTCTTAGCTAACATCCATGTATCAAGAATAGTATTCTCAGGCATCCTGCAGGATGAGATTGCATCAATAATGCAGGGTCATTCTCTAGACAGATCAATCAACGACTCATCTTTCTGGTCCAAATTTATTGGATTCTGGATGTTCGTCGCCGCGAACAACTTCCTCGTCATGATCATCTCCCTCCTTTCGACTTCCGCCATTGTTTACACAGTGTCATGCATATATATCAATGCCGCCGCTAATTTAACCTTAAGTAAGGTCATGAATGTTGTTTCAAAAACGATCCGAAATAGACTCATGATAACATTCTTATGGAATTTCATTATTCAAATAGGCTACCACGCTGTATACATAGCCATGAGTTTTCCAATTTTGTTGGTCCTATCATCACATAATGCGATTTCACCAACGGTCGTAATTATTTTCACGATTGTTTACTTGATGGGATTCACGTGCATAAATGTGATATGGCATTTGGCTTGTGTGGTATCCGTAGTTGAAGAAGATCAAAATTTGTGTGGGATTAAAGCCATGAAGAAAAGCAAGGCATTGGTTAAGGGTAAGTTTTTGGTTTCAAGTTTTATTTTCGTTATGGTTCATAGCTGTTTAGTTATGATTCAGGTTGCTTCTATGAGAATTGTTGAGAAGACGACATGGATGATATGGGTTAAGGTCATATATGAGATTTTATGTCTCTTGTCGATCTCGTTAGTCATTCAAGTCGGGCTCGTAATGGAATGTGTTATCTACTTCGTCTGCAAATCTTACCACGATGAGTTCGACAAAACGAGTCTTGCGAATCATCTCAAAGTGTACCTTGAAGATTATGTTGATTTGAAGGGGAAGGGCATGGGAATTCCATGAGCAAATTTAACAAGTAGCTGAAAAAAAGAAAGATGATGACAAAACAAAGAAACAAGAAGGGGGGAGAGAGTGCCTTTATAAATAAATGGAAGGGGCACACCGAATGAAGCGATAGGTTAATATTGGAGCTTCGGGCGCCTCATTCAGCTCCTATACAGATGAAGGGAGGCCCAGCCCAAGCTTGTAAGACTAAGGTTGTTGTATACGAGCCAAAGACAAAGACAACGCTCAATGAGGAAGACGAATGATTTCGAGCCCGAATTTTAATATTAAGGCATCAGAGCACAAGCAACAGTACGTGGATTGAGCTCGCATTTTTTGTAGGTTGATTTTGAAACTCATTAATATACCAAATATTTGCAATCCCCCTTTTAAACACATTACGAGATGGGATTGTAGGTGGGATTGATGTAAAAGTGCCATCCTATATGAGATGTTTGCATTCTAAGAGATGCATTTCCTACTTAAGTTTAGATCTTTGTTTCTCTAATTGGGCTTGAGGTTTGTTCTTTGTCTTGTTTTTTGCTTGGCCTGTTGTATTCTTTTTCAATGGTATCTCAGTTTAATATATCATTCTTTATAACGTGTTGATGTTACTATGATCGATTTTATGAACAACCCATTCATAAATGATTACTTTTTTGTGTTATTGGCAAAAGTGTGAGTAGTTATGAGACGTGAAGTGGTTAATTAAACGGAGAACGACTAAAACACCCAAAATTTAAAAATATATATCCAAAAACTCTATGAACTTTTCAAAATTGCCAAAACACCTAAAATTCTTAAAATTATATGTATAGACGTATTTGCCCTTATTAGATAAGGAAGAAACTAATTTTGACCAACTCCTAAATTTGGTAATAGGATATATTGAAGCATTTAATTTAGATAAGGCATTAAATTTTTCCTAAAAATATTCTTTCAATTAGAACATACTTAAATTAACCTAAGTTTTCTTCTTAATTAAGATTTTTAAATTCTGCCTATTATAGTCATAACATTTGTTTACAACACTTTTATGAAGTCATTTGCTTAATTTTATGGCTCATTTTTTGCCAATAAAAAATTAAAAAATTAATTAACAAAAAATATAGTTAGTACAAAATGACTTAAACGTGCAAAATATTTTTAACATATGCACAAAATGAAACAAACGAGTCTAAACAATTTTTACACTATAAAAAATGAAACAACGGAACTTTTATTCCCGTAATATAAAATGTAAAAATTATAATACACAAGCAAAAATTATTTTGTCAATAAAAAATTTTAAAAATTAAACAAACATAGAGTCAATGCAAAACGATTGACACGTGCAAAAATTATACAATGTTCAAACGAAGTATAAATAATAAAGCTTCGATTTAAAGATGAAAGTGGTTAAAGCGCATCTACCTTTAAAAGTCTTCATTATTTCATGTTTAAATGGGCAAAAATTATTTTTGCATAACAAAAAAAATCAGACAACGAATTTTTAAGTCAATCAATACAAATTGCAAAAATTGTAATGCATAAAAAAATTTTTAATTTGATCTAAAAAAAATATATTTTGCAGGAGGAAAAAAAAACTCAAACACAAATATGATTCGAAACAAAAAAAATGAGAGAATGGTCTTTTTTATCCATAAAGCACTAGTGGAACCATTGTTTTATTAACTAAAAAAAGTGAAATCAAAATATTTTTTTCTTTTGTCTTTTAGGTTAGAAAATAACAATTAATATAGTAGTTTATAGAAGAAAAAATCTTTAAAATATTAAGGAGATAAAAATAATTTTAAATAAAATAGGAAACTAATTAATTTAAAATTATCAATTAAGCACTAGTGTAGGGGATTTGAAATGTATAAATTATCAAATGGTCTTTTTTATCCCTTAAAAAGTATAAAATAGTAAAATAAAAAAAATAAGGGGATTTTGGCTATTATGAAATGTTTGTGGGTTTTTTGGTATTTGGCAGTCAAAAATGGGGTTTTTGAACAAAATTATGTTAATTAAATATGAAATTAGGTTTTAACCCTTAATTAAAATCTATTTTAGGGAATGGCTAAAAATATACTTTAGCTGAGAGGTTAGGCCTGTCAATTGGGTTGGGCTGGCCCGAAGCCCGCTTCTTTCGGCTCGATAATTTTTGGGCCGAGCCTTATTTGAGAATGAACCGGGCCGAGTCTGAACAAAAAATAAAGTCTGAATTCAAGTTCGGGCCTAGCTTGGGCATTGTAGAGCTCAGCCCAATTTAGGCTTGATCCGAATATTAATTAACATATAATTATAATTTTTAAATCCCATACATCATTTATTCTTATTCTTTTTTGAAACCATCAAATTAGTTATTCCTTTACTTGAAACTCAACACCATTCAATTTTTTCATTTTGAAACACAACATATTATTTATTATCTTTTTTAAAACTAAACAACATATTACTCAATTAAAGTAAATGATTGACTCTAGAATAAATGTGATAACTATTTATACTATTTTAAACAACTAAAACTCATACCCTAACCATTTGAAACCCTAAGCTTATTTGATTTGTTTTCTTCAAGAATTTTAATGTTGAGTATCTCAAATATTATTAAAAATAGAAATCTTAATTTTTGAACTCTCAATTATTTATAGGTTTTTGGACCTCCACGTTATAGAGTATATATTTTTCGAGCAAGCCCGAATTCGGCCCGAAGCCCAAAATTTTATTTTGGCCGAGTTTGGTCAAGGATATTTAATTTTACTTTGGGCCGAGCTTGGGCTTGAGAATGTCAAATATATTTTAGGCCGAGCTTGAACACCCCTAAGCCCGGCTCACTTAGCCCAATTGATAGGCCTACAAGAGGCACGGTGGCATGCATGTGAAGATTTAATAGCCGGAAATGCTGATGGCTTTATGCGTTTATTTAATTGTATAGATTATATATTGATAGACATTTATATATGTATCTATTATCTAAAACTAGCAATTTCGCTGTGCTTACGGCACGACTCAATAGTTCGTAATTAAGGTTATCTATTTTCCCCACTCGGTCTTCGCTCGCGTGGGTTGAATGTCCAAATGCGCTACGCGCGTTGTCACTATGCGCGCTTCGCACGCATTCTCACCATCACCACCACCACCAACATTTCCACCACCACCAACACCTCCACCACCACCACACCAACACCACCACTACCACAATCACTGGATCCACTCCATGTAATTCAGGTGTAAATAAAATAACTATAGCCACGGAACACATCTGATATTTCGAAAAAGAAAATAAAGTTATTTTGGTCACTTATATAATAAAGTTGTTAAAAGACATAAGAGAAAGAATAAGGGTAAATTTGTTAAAAGGTATAAGGGCAAACTTGTCTTTTATCCAAGGAAAAGAGTAGAAGGACGGGGTTTGTCCTAGTCAGTAGACATGAGACTTATACCCCGTCCTCTATTATTATATAGATATATATATCAAGGAAATCGTGAGCTTTTCAAAAAAAAAAATTTTGGATGATGCGAGGTTTTCAATTTTTTTGAATGATGTGAATTTTTTGACTTCAGGTAATTTTTTTTTAGGAATGGTTATTTATTGAGAAAGGCTGAAGCCAAAGAATACAAGCATGGAAAAAAGAACAGAAAAAAACCCCAATGGAAGGGCAATAGGGATGAGTCGAAAGGAAAGTTGTTGTGGCGTTGTCTTCCTTACGTTATTTGGCAGTTGATTCGGAAGGAGAGGAATGAAAGGGTGTATAACAATAGTGAGAATAACATAGAGCTTATTGTATCAGTAAGTATGTTCCGGTTCAGTTTTAGTTCCATCTAGACCTAGCAATGGATTAGGGTTGACCCTAGATAGGTTTATAGGTTAATATTAGTTAACCATTACACTACCTCGTTTATTAAAGTTGTCAGTTTTGCAGGCCCTAAAAAAAATATAAATAAATAAAAGTCATTAACTAAAATTATTAATTAATATTTTAAACTTAAAAATTACTATTTGAAGTTAACCTTTTAAACTCAACGATTAAAAGTTCAAGACACCAATTTAGACTTAAAAGATTAAAATTAAAACTTAAAATTCACTAATCAAAATTTTATAGTCCGTTTGGACAAGGGATTTTATGGAGGAATTTTGTGGGGACCAGGGATTTTGAGGAAAAATATAACATAATTTTTCCACCAAATCCCTTGTCCCCACAAATTCCCTCCCCCAAATCCCTTGTCCAAACAGACTATTAAATTAAAATTTAACTTTCTTTATAAACTCACGGTGTTGTAGGTGACCGCGGTTTTAGTAGGTTGATTTGTCAAACGTGCAGGTCAAAAAAATCAAACCTTAATTCTATCTGGTTAATTAGCAGATCGAGTTGGGGTAAGATTGCGGGTCGGGTTAGGGTTAGGGTTACGGTAGGGTTAAATTTTGCAAAATCTAGTTCCATGTGAATATCTGATATCAAAGTATCAAGGACCGGAACTGTTATTTTACAATTACTAGTGCTTCCAGTTCTTGTTCCTATTGCGTCTAAAATATACCGAAACGGAACCAGGAAAGTCGGTTCCGGTTCGTTTCTCGGATAAAGGCGTAGAAATTGAACCTACTGTAGATTGTAACAACAATATATAAAAACCACAAACCGTCTTTACTAGGTCTATAATCTGCATCGAGATTTCAGCATTGGGCGGGCAAAACCGAGACGAAATTTGCAGGGAGTCTGAAACCTGAATTTGAAGCCCTAGTTCTTCTTTTCTACTTCACACAGAATTAGCAGAAAACACGCTTCACTGTCAAAACTCATCATCTTCCCTCTCTAAGCCATGGACTTTTAAGTGAGTCAAAAGAAACAGGAAAAAATGGGGCGTCCGGAGCCATCTGTTTTATTTGCTCAAACCTTCGTTCATCCTCAACTCGACGAGTATGTTGACGAGGTAAGTTCCCATTCGCGAACTTTATCTGGTTGTTTGCATTTTCTTTTGATTCTTCTCTGCAATTTCTGTAGTTCTTGTTGTAGTTTCAATCTATTTATTGTAAGTTTGTTCCTAGGATTTAATACTGTTTTGCATTGTTTGGTATTTGAAGTTTCCCGCACTTGATTCTGAATAATTATTATTTCTTCATTAGAATTTGTCCCTTTGGATCCATTTTTGAGTTATCATTTGTAGTCTAGTAAGAATCCGTAACAAAAACTAAGTTGAAGACTAATTATGCAGATTCTAGGGTTTTAGGGTTCTTGGTTTGTTAGTGGTATATGTGAAAAATGCTGGGGAAATATAGTTCCGACTTTTGATGGGTCAACTGTTTGGGCGGATCATGAGAACCAAGGTTTTGGAAGTGAAATGATGGTTAATGGGTTCATCTTCAAAAAAAAAAAAAAAATGAAGGTTAATGGGTCGTTTTTGTGTTCGCTGTGGGATAAAAAGTGAACAGCTTAGATAACATATATGGAGTTAAAGTGGTTTCGGTTTTACTAGGATGCAGATAAACATCAGGGGGACTTGCATCTCGTAGGATATGTGTAGTTCTTTTTTTGTACTACCCATCTGGTAAAAGAATATTCCAACTATTTGGGTCGGCAGATAAATCCTTATTCTTCCAATTCAACTTCAGCAGGTTTACGTTAGTCTCTTTATCCTGCTATCTTGACTGAGATGTTCGAACAACTTACCATTTCTCTTTCTGTTTGTCATTATAGCTTTTGTAAAATTAGCCGCTTGCTACTTACAGAAGACCAAAAAGAACAAAAAAGGAAAAGATAAAGAACAGGAAAAGATAAAAAATCTTATTTCGAATTTTTTTCTTCTGATCATCATCATCATTCATAATGCCTTACCCAACTGTTTTGGTCAGCAGCCATGAATCCTTTATTTGTTCATGTTTTTTTTAGTCTTGTCTAGTTTTCTTAAGGTCCTCCTTGTTATTGTTATTGTTATTTAATTTTTAAATTAAAAAAATGCAATTTTATGTGTCTGCATTTCCTTGCAAGGTTTTGACAGCATGCATATATCAATGGTTTATAACTTGTTATAATTGATTGGGTTTCAGCTTGGAGGTCTTCGGATCTATTCATTTTCTAGAGGAACACAAGTTCTCATGTTCATTAATCATTATCTTTGCAGGTAATATTTGCAGAACCAATTGTCATTACTGCATGCGAGTTCCTTGAGCAGAACGCATCGTCAGCCTCTCCAGTAATAACACTTATTGGGTATGTGATGCCGGCTTTTTTTAGATAATTTTCTTTTCTTTGGAGGGAAACACATAATATGATAATAGGTAGGTCATTGATATTATAAATTGAAGTAAGTTCCTGGTTTCATTAATTTAATTTTCCTTTGTTTTTTTAGTGAAACTTACTCAAGATTTCGTACCTGCTGATAGGTTTATGTAAAAACATAAATATAACCTTAGGTAGGCTATGGTTCAAAGCTAATTTGATGGGGAGGACAAATGAAACTTGCTCCTCAAAGCATAAGGCTGATTTAAGGATTAAGTCCAGACAGTGCATGCACATGCATGGGTTGATATGCAGATATTTTTTACATATTCTTTCTGTGATATGTTTCAAATTTGTCTTTGTTAAAAACAATCTCAATGAAGATGATCTCAACTAATTAGGATATCTGATACATGATATGTGTAACTTAAGCTAGAGGTATCTCCAAACAAGTTTTCGGATGTGGAAGTGTGGTTGAGGTGCTTCTAATGGGTTAATCTGTGAGCCTAAGACTCAAGGTGTCGGTCGTTACCTTCATGAGCATTGCATCCTTATACCTTAACAATAAATATGCTTAAATATTAAGATTTTTTTTTTTAAGTAGGAAAATGGTGAAAAGAGAGCTTGATCCGTTTCCGATGGAAGAAAGAAACACTTCTTTTGATGCTTTTAATCTAGAGCAATGCATGATTTTTAAGCATAACTTATTATAATTTAGGTAAGGTTAATGGGGGGAAAATGGAAAATAGAATAGAGATGATGAAATTTAACCTTTAAGCTACCACAACCAAATGGCTAATATATATTCATGTAAGGTGCACACTATGAAATTAGGCATTAATAAACACATAGGCAACCTTGGATTTCAATGCCTTAGTGCATGAGTTGCATCACTCAGGAGCTATTACGCTTTTCTAAACTGGTGCCTAGGCATCTCCGGAGGTCATGGTCTTGAGGCGTAAGCTTCTGATAAAAAAGATATTTCTTAGTTACTACATTTCTATAATGATGGTTAAACCAAACAATATGCTACAGTTCTGAACTTTTAATACTTGGGCTTTTGTTTGCAATTGGCATGAGTTTAAAATTGAGGAGTATCAGTCAAAAGCAAAAGAAAATTTTAAAATCAAGGAGCCTAATTATGTGATCAATTATTATTATTATTATTATTATTATTATTATTATTATTATTATTATTATTATTATTATTATTATTATTATTATTATTATTATTATTATTATTATTATTATTATTATTATTATTATTATTATTATTATTATTACTATTTTTATCAAAAGTTATTATGTTTTCTAAATGTGCTGCAAGGTTCAACTTATCTTTGATTTTTTACTCTTTGTGATACTTGAACTGTGTGTCAGTCACCTGCCGTTATTGGGTTGCTGTTGGCCCAGCAAATTGATTATGCTGCATTTATTAAAGGGGGCAGATACGATTTTGAGCCATGCTTCTCTACTTACTGTTTGGTTGTTTCAACAGGGCTACTTCCCCTCCTTCATTTGCTTTGGAGGTTTTTGTTCAATGTGAAGGGGAGCCGAGGTTTAGGCGTTTGTGCCAGCCTTTCCTGTATTCCCATTCATCCTCAAATGTGCTTGAAGTTGAGGTATATAGTGAGTTCTTGTGTTTTTATCTATTGCAGTTCTCCGTTTTGCTACTTGTCTGTTAAATGCTTTTGTTGGTTCAACTTGGTACAAGTCAACCAGTAAGAGAACTTTTTGTCATTGGCTTCTTTTACGCAGTATATATCTTGTTGACAAATTGGGCTGTGGGGTACGAGGGTTTGGGTCCACAGTAGGCATTTGGTTGGGTCTAGAATTGAGATCATAGCTAGCCATCAAAGAGATGCAGAAATTATCAACAATCTGGGGCCTCTGGGCAAGTAGTCTAGCGTTTTCTATCAGTTAGCTAGCCTTCAAAGAGATCATACAAGACCAGTTGCTTTCAACCTATAGTGCCACTGAAGAAAATTGGGGGAAACCCTTAACCTGTCCAAAAGAGCCCTGGCTCCACTTTGATTAGAGATTGAATCTTCAGTAATTGCTCCCTAAAAAAATATTGGTCCTCACCATCACTACCTCTCTCACACACACGCATACATGGACAAAGAAATAAAGTGTCTTGTTAATGTGTCACTGTTGAAATTTGTTTAGTGGCATGTGTTTGCTTTGTTTAAATGAAGTTTTTTTGTGAAAGATGAGTCATTGGGTTGTTCAGTTCAGATTCGGTCATGGGTGAAAAGAATCATTAGTTTTGTCATCTTTCCCGAGCCTGATTTTCTTTTATCTGGAAATATTTTATTAGATAAGAATCATAAGATGAGAAGAATCTTTATCAACAAAATAAGATGAGAAGAACCATCTTTTGATATTTTTTTTGCTCGTTCCATACTTTGTTCTTCTAGAATAGTGAATTTAATAAAGAGAACTGTATCTTTAGTATCTACTCTGAATAATTTGCTATCTTCTTCTTCTTTTTCTTTTCTTTCTTTTTTTTTTTTTTTTTTCATTGATGCAATTTGCTACTTCATGCAGGCTGTAGTAACTAGTCATTTAGTTGTAAGAGGAACTTATCGGAGCCTTACGCTAGTTGTCTATGGGAACACTGCAGAGGATCTGGGACAGTTCAACATTGATTTTGATTTGGATAGTTCCTTGGCAAACCTGGTGTGTTCATCGTCTGAGGGAAAGCTTGAGGACCTCCCTCCTGCATTACATCCAACTAAGCTGTCACTAGAGGAGTCCATATTTTCCCTAAAATCATTATCTCTACCAGTTGCTGAGCCAGATCTTACTTCCGAAATAAAGCAATTTCTACATTTGATCCATAAGATCTTTGATGCATCTGACCATGGGGATTCTGTTCATAGTGTAGTTAGTACCATTGCATCAGCAGTGTCTTCTTTTGTTACTGGTAATTTGCATTGCATGGGAATAACATGTAACCAGTATGGGCAGACTAACTCCTTGAGTTGCAATAAGGAATCTCAGTTTATTTTCACTGAGGCTAGAAGTGAACTTCTTGAACTCTATAAAATGATTCTTCGTGAATCTGGAAGCGTATCAACCGAACTATTGGGAGATTGCGATATGATTGAATCTGATGCTGTAAGGGCTGCACCAACTTTTGAACTGTTACCAAATGTATTCGACCGGTATTTTCTCTTTAAAAGGAATTCTCTGACTGATGGTGGTCTATCGCTTTCTCAGGTGATTTAAATTGTCTGATTCACAAATCCACTATGGGATGTGTTACCATTTTTTCTTCTTTTTCTTTCTTTATTTTTTCTTTTTGTAAAAAAGAAGGAAACAACTGCCTTACCATCTCTTCTGTTATTCACATTTAAGTTCTATTTCTGACCTTCTATCTTACTTTCCAGAACAAGAGCATGATTGTAGGTTTGAGCCTGGTTCTTTTGTTGTGCTCTGGGAGAGAGAGTTGCTTTCACTTTGTCAATAGTGGTGGAATGGAGCAGCTTGCACGTGTTTTCTGTCCTAAAACAAAAAAATCTACTGCTATTATGTTGATGCTGCTTGCAGTTGTCGAAAGGGCTACTCGATATTCCATTGGGTGTGAAGGATTTTTGGGGTGGTGGCCTCGTGAAGATGAGAATGTGCCTTTGAGTTGTAGTGAAGGTTATAGTCAGATATTGAAGTTGCTACTGGAAAAGCAGCGGCATGATGTTGCGTCTCTCGCAACATATGTACTTCATCGTTTGCGCTCTTATGAAGTTGCGTCTCGATATGAGGTATGGTATTGAACTCTTTAATGGGAGATTCTGGTTATATTGTTAGCTTCTTTGGCAGGTAAACATGCCATTGCTTTTCTGGCAGTCTGCAGTACTATCTGTATTGGGAAGTCTTTCTGCTGTTGGTAGGGTTACAAGTGTCAGTCTGAACATACTCGCCAGTGCTAAATTGCAGCTCAAGAAATTATTGGTTAGTGGAAAGCTTCCATCTCTCTCTCTCTCTCTCTCTCTCTCTCTCTCTCTCTCTCTCTCTCTCTCTCTCTCTCTCTCCTGTTATATATAGGTATAAAAAGAATGTAATAGCTCTTCCATCCGATTCATGTTGTTGCAATTTTCATCTTAGTTTATGTTTGTTGACAAATTGATTCAGAAATTATTAAATGCACGGGGGCCAATTGAAGATCCTTCACCAGCAGCTTGTGCTAGTAGATCATTGATTCTTGGCCAGACGGAGGGAATATTATCGTACAAAGCAACAAATAACTTGATTGCATCGTCTATTTGTTCTTTTTCAAATTGGGATATTGATCCTCATTTGCTGTCACTTCTCAAGGTACAACTATTAATTACGATTATTATTGTTATTATTTATCCATTTTCTAAGTTGCAATATTCGTTAGTGGAATATGCATTGCATTTTCTTATAGCATATTTGTTCTAGCACAATGTAATTGAAAGCAACATCCTTTAATTGAATGCTCTTGTAGTATTGGTAAGCTTTGTCATAGTCGGTTTCAATATTATTAACTTTTTTAGCTAGGTAAAAAGGCAAATTGATTTGGATTAAATAATGTGCTAAATAGTGAAATGACGCCCCTGTCAATCTGTTGTATACGAAACATTAGATGGAAGCTTCTAGTTCATAGCAACCTTCCTCTAAATCCTAGCTTCCAAAAGTGATACATCGAAGATCTGAAGAGCTTACTTCATGGGTACTGTTTACCACTTCCCAAAATGCTTTGAAAAAGTGGGATTAAAGCCTCCCATCAATGATCCCAGACCAGACTGAGATCTGCATGAAGAGAAGAAAAAAAATGTAGTTCAAATTCCATTTATATATCTCTATCAGTGACTAGGTGATGTGTAATAACTACACCACTTCCTTTTGTCTTGGTGTAGTGTTGTTTGAAGCACTTTGACGTATTATAGGTTCTCTTAGGAACCATGATTTGGATTTTCAGACCATCTTGTCAAATTAAGTGGAATATTCTGTTGGTTGGTTGAAATAAAGAGGAATTTAGTCATAAAGAGGAATTTAGTGCAATATATATATCTTGTGCTTTTGTTTTCTTCTTTATGTGTGATTCTCTTAATCTCAGATTTGGTCTCCCTTGCTTAATATATGTACTTCAGATGTTATCCATTTTTCAGTATAATTTCATAAGATACTTTGCTACTTCAACAATCATTGGATTTCTCTTTGAAAACAGGAGAGGGGGTTTCTTCCTTTATCAGCTGCACTGTTGTCATCTACTAAATTGCGTTCAGAAAAAGGGAATGCGATGGATATATTTGTGGACATTGCCTCATCTATTGAGGCCATACTTCTGTCGCTTCTCTATTCTCGCTCAGGTTTAGTTAATAAAGAATCAAAGATGCTGGAATTTGAAATTTTCCCAGAATCACTGAGGTGTTCATGATACCCGTTTTACTTGTTCTTGTTTGTCAGGCTTAGTGTTCCTACTAATGCAGCCTGAAGTTACTGCCACATTAATTCTTTCACTTGAAGGTCTTAAAGATTCGAATACGGAAGAGTGTGTGCCTCTTCGATATGCATCTGTATTGTTATCTAAGGGTTTCTTTTGTCGCCCTCAGGAAATTGGAATCATTACCGAACTGCATCTTAGGGTGGTTAGTTCCATCAATTTGTTGCTTGAGATTGCCATTTCTTCTTTCTACAGACCTAGTTTAGCTAAGTGTTGGAAGTCTGTTTTGGTGCAGGTGAGTGCTGTAGATCGTTTACTCACATCAGTTCCTCACTCTGAGGAACTTTTATGGGTTCTTTGGGAACTATGTGGTCTTTCCAGGTAGGATTATTTTCATCCATTTATCTATTTATTTTAATTTTAATACTGAATGGATCACTTTCTGTTATTAATGCCCTAATGACATAACTGCAGGTCTGATTCTGGACGTCAGGCTTTGTTGGCTCTAGGTCATTTTCCAGAGGTGCAATAATGCTGTCCAGGAACTTGTAATTGTAGTGTCATAGAGAAGTTACTTTCAAGTTTCCATGCTTGTAATATTAATGCTTAGGGTTTACACTATAATTTCAGCAGAAAAATTAACAACTTGTTGTCATTTTTAGCGTATTACTGTATTTAATGTATGATTGAGTGCACTATATTGCTACTGTGGTTGTTTCTTATCATAGTACTTTTACTGGTCTTATACAGGCAATTATGGTTTTGATGGAAGCATTACGTTCGGTTAAGGAAGAGGAGCCATCTACTTTAAATAGTGGTGGGTTGTTTATTTGTACTTCTTTTTCAATTGCATGTTTGCAGGTTTTGCTAGTTAATTTGTATTGAAGCTTTGTGCTCATTCCATTGAATTGTGGTCCAGAATCTTCACCTCTAAATCTTGCAATTTTTCACTCGGCTGCGGAGATTTTTGAAGTCATTGTTACTGATTCAACTGCGTCTTCTATGCGTTGTTGGATTGAACATGCTGTGGAGCTTCATATGGCTTTACATTCATCTTCCCCTGGATCTAATAGGAAGGATGCTCCTACAAGGTTGTTGGAATGGATAGATGCTGGTGTAGTTTATCACAGAAATGGGGCTATTGGACTTCTACGGTATGCTGCTGTTCTAGCTTCTGGGGGAGATGCACACCTTACTTCAACAAGCATTCTAGTATCTGATTCCATGGATGTTGAAAATGTTGTTGGAGATTCTGCCAACGGTTCTAACATTCAAGTTATAGAGAATCTCCTTGGCAAACTTGTTTCTGACAAGTACTTCGATGGAGTTACCCTTCGCGATTCTTCTGTAGCTCAGCTCACAACAACCTTTCGAATTTTGTCATTCATTTCAGAAAACTCGGTATGTAGGTGTAACCTTATGGTCCTTAGTACAGCATATGGGTTGATCAGTTTTGACCTTGCTAAGTGTTCTTTTCCTGGTGAAGGCTGTTGCAGCTGCTCTTTATGAAGAGGGTGCCGTGACACTCATATATGTGGTTCTTGTTAACTGCAAATTCATGCTTGAGAGGTCCTCCAACACCTATGGTAAGTGAATTCTTATGTTGATAGGGTGGGTTACATGAGTTAACTACTTACTGAAGTAAATAACAATGATATATTGATATTTGTTCACTTGAAATGAAAAAGTAGGTGGACTAATCTAGAAGTCATTCAAGAGATATTCTCCATAGATAACGGAAAACTTTGTGTTCATTGTGTATTAACACACTTCATTACACGTTGAATTGTTTCCCATCACGTTTGCATGTTTTCAACGTACATGATTAAAGTTGGTTTCTTGAACAGATTACCTTGTCGATGAAGGTGGAGAATGCAATTCTACCTCAGATATGCTTTCAGAACGCAGTCGTGAGCAGAGCCTAATTGATCTTATGATTCCTTGTCTTGTATTACTGATTACACTATTGCAAAAATTGCAGGTAGATGTTATTGAGTTTTGTAGCTGTTTCTCTCCTGTTTGAACTGTACTTTCCACTATTGTCTTACCCACAGCTTGATTTTTCTTGGTTTATTTGGTTTTTGCGGTTTTTATAATGTCAGTGTCATGGAGTGTCTCACTAAGTGAAAAACTTGGATTGTATCAGACATTCAGACGATAGAATATACCGGATTTAATCCTGATATGCTTTGGCCTTTTCCTGTTTTTATAATGTCAGTGTCATGGAGTGTCTCACTAAGTGAAAAACTTAGATTTTATCAGACATTCAGACGATAGAATATGCCGGATTTAATCCTGATGCTTTGATGCATAAATATAGAAAGATAGATTACACTCAACTGTTAAGTGCTTAGTCAAGTTAAAAGTATGTCTTTTAGTAAAATAATATTACATTATATGACATAGTTGCTCAAAGAAGAAGCAAATTTTGCCTTATCCTGAAATTCGCGTTGTATCTAGAATCTTATTCTCCATTCTTTATCTCCGATGTTCTGTTTCTTTCTTTAATATTTTTTTCAAGTGTCCTCTTTCCTTCATTTAATTATTCCTAGTCTTGCCATGTGGTGCTCTCAACGTATCTTTTATGCAAAACAAACTACTATTCCAGAGTTTACATTCTTTGGACTGTCTTGATAGTTCTGTTTTGGTATCTACAGCTTTGGTAGAATGTATAGTTTTGAGTTTCTGCTAAGGTCAATGTTATTTCAATGCTGTTTTCTAGGACGCTAAGGAGCAACATCGGAATACAAAGCTACTGAATGCACTCCTGCGACTGCATCGAGAAGTAAGGTGATTCAAAATCTGTGCTTATGTTTGCATTATTTTGGGAAGAACGTTTTTTTTTTTTAAATATTCTTTGGAATTGTGGTTTCAGTCCAAAGTTAGCTGCCTGTGCAGCAGATCTTTCCTCCCCGTATCCTGGTTCGGCACTTGGTCTGGGAGCAGTCTGCCATCTTCTTGTTTCAGCACTTGCATGTTGGCCGGTATTTGGGTGGACTCCTGGCCTATTTCATTGCCTACTTGATAGTGTTCAAGCAACTTCGTTGCTAGCCTTGGGCCCAAAGGAAGCCTGCAGTTTATTGTGTCTTTTGGTATGTTTCCTATAAATAATTAATTAGCCTACGATTCTTTCCCTGTCAATGGGGATTAAGGAATGCTTGAAATTCTGCACTCAATATCTTGGATCAGGAAACACATGTTTTCCATCGACTTTTTTTAACTCTGATTACATGCTCTTTTTGTTGCTTCACAAGGGTGATCTATTCCCAGAAGAAGGTATCTGGCTTTGGAGGGATGGGATGCCCTCATTGAGTGCACTTAGAACGTTGGCTATTGGGACATTGTTAGGCCCTCAAAAAGAAAGACAAGTTGACTGGTACCTACAGCCTGGACATGTTGCAACACTGCTTGGCCGTTTGACACCACTGCTTGACAAAATCGCACAGATTGTTCTACATTTTGCTTCTACTGTATGTAATTTCAGCCCTAATGTTGTTCTATCCCTGTTCTTTTTGTAGTTTCTCATCTTTGGCTTGGAGGGTATCAAACAATACTTTTTAATTTTCTTTCCACTTTAATAACTATTATGTGTTATTGATAATATCTTTCTCATTAAACAGGCATTAGTTGTTATACAAGACATGCTACGTGTTTTCATAATTCGCATCGCATGTCAAAAGGCTGATTGTGCTGTTGTGCTGCTTCAACCAATCATTTCATGGATTGACGATCATGTTTCTGAATCTACTCCTCTCTCTGATACAGATGTTTTCAAGGTGGTATTTACTGCTGTTCCTTTTCTGTATGTTGTATTGGATACTTTGTATTGACTGTGTTTCTCCATAACAGGTGTATAGACTGCTTGATTTTATTGCTAGCCTATTGGAACATCCGCGTGCTAAGGTTGTTGATTATCTTCTTTTAGTTTCATTTTCAACATCAATTATGTACCATTTAATTTCCCTAACTATCACTTCTTTCTTCCCCAGACATTGTTATTGAAAGAAGGTGCTGTTGGTCTACTAACCAAAGCCCTTAAGAGGTGTGTCGATGCATCTATTTCTGAAGGGAAGATATTTTCAGAAACCAGACTTCCTGCTAGAACTGGGTTTACTCTACTTTCTTGGTGCCTTCCTGTGTTCAAGTCGTTCGCACTGATTTTTGCTTCTCAAGTATCCATGCAACACTCGGGAGTATATGAAAAGTTAGTAATGGTGATAGCCATTTGAGATTTCTTTTCATGTTTTCTCCGTAAAAATTTTGCTGAGCTTTTATGAATGTTGTATTTGTGCAGTTTAGAAAAGTTAAGTACTGAAGATTGTTCGGTAATATTGAACTACATACTTAAGTTATGCCAGGTAACATTTTGTTTGTGTGCTGATAAGGATGTGACTTCTGATATTTATAGTTCATACTTTTCTTACACAGTTGCTGCCCTCTCTGGGTGTCTTTGGAACTAAATATTTCTGGCCAAGTTATGGGTTACAAATTGGCAACCTGGGTGATGTTCTACTGTTTTGCGTAGCATGCACCAATGCCAATTCTTTTTTTGTTCTCACATTTTCTTCATTTTTTGGCACCTTCCTTGTATTCATCCCTCTCTTCCTTGATGGTGATTGAGAGTATCAATTTCTTGTTCCAGGTCCTTCCAGTTGGGAAAGAATTGCTCGGGTGTCTAATTGTGTTTAAAGGATTAGCTGCTTGTGCTGAGGGTAGAAATGCTTTTGCATCCATTTCTGTTCAGATCCAGTCTTCTAATTTTGAGAAGAATGAACCTGAGAGAAGACAAGAACAGGATGGAAATGATGGCATCCTTTATGACTTCGATTGGAGAAGACCCCCACCTTTGCTATATTGCTACCAAAATTTATTAAGATCGATAGATTGCGAGGATAGTTTGTCCACCTATGCTATTGAGGCTGTAAGCGCACTGTTTGTAGGCGCTTTGTGCTTTTGCATGGAAGGTAAAAAGTGAGTTCTCTTCTTGAATCACTGGTTTGATTCTTCGAACCTTCTTCCCTACCTGCTTGATTGAATCTAATATTGTGCATAATTGGTTAAACACAGGCCATGCAGTAGCTTAAACTGTCACAGTAATGTTTAGTAGCTAGTTTTTGCTCTCATACATATTGGATGCCTTATGGTCTTATTAGATAATGAGTAGAAGCTGGCATGCTGCATCTATCCACTGGCAGCTGCATCTTTCTGAATTTTTATACGAGTCAGGTTATTGCACCACTATTGCACCATGATTTTGTGGGGCCTACATGGAGATGATCCAAGGGCTGATTTCTGGTGTTCTCATCACCATATAGATCATCATATCCGGAAATCAGCCCATTCTAAAACTTTTAACCCCATGAAATCAACCCTTAAAAAAATAGGCAAATTTCGGCATCTTTCTTTGACCGTTGATTTGTAATGAACTTTTAATGGGGTTAGAAGTTTTATAATGGGTTGATTTTCGAATATGATGATCTACAAAGTAGGGAGAACATCATCACTGTAAACATCCATTAACTAATGATAACAAAAAAAAAGTAAATTGGATCTGTTGAATGAGAGTCTGCGAGTGTAGGTTTTGACGTCATGTTTAAAAAAAAACACACGTTCTTTTTTTTCGTTGGAAGAGTCCAAGTGGCATATGTTACACTTCTGTTTCTTGATGTAATTGAAAGTCTTTATATGTGGCTTGGTCTTGGGCAGAATCAATTTGGAAGTAGAGCTGCATTTGTGATAATAAATTTACAGCATAGAACTCTTGGATTTTAAGTAGTTGGGACGTTGGTCTGTGATGAAGCTGCTTTAAGAAATACTTCGGCTACTAGATCACGTATAAGTTGGGATTCTAATCCATGGAATGAGTGACTAAAGCACAACTTATGTACCAATTACCATAAGTGATAGAAGCTTATAAATGATTAGACATCAGTACAGTCTAATGATGAAATCCATTTCAGGGAATTTTAGGACTCGTGGAAAATATGTGGTCTCGGGAATTTTGTTTTCTTATATCTATTAATCGGAGAGGATAGCATGTAACATCTAATCCCTGTTTTTACTTGTTTATCAGTTTGGACTTGGAGAGAATTTCTGTATTGAAATACCTTTTTGGGCTTCCTTTTGATTTGGATGGAATGGAACATTTTCCAGAAGATAAATATGAGGATGCATGTGAATTGATAGCTCTGTTAGATACGAGGGTTAACGAGGGTGAATCCTTTGCCACTTCAAATATGAAAACTATTTTATCTCAGGTATGCCTGTTTGTACAATTTACTTTACGTTATGGTACTTCCCACCGATTCTGCAAAAATGCAAGTAACACTATTATCTATGCAATGTGCAGGTCAAGGAAATGACAAAGTCGTTGTTGATGTTGCTGGAGAAGCCCACAGGTTCGATCAAATTGGATGATATCATTTTCAGTGATGGGTTCCCTTTCTTGTCAAGTGACGTTCTTGATGTTTCAAAGTTCGTTCTGCCTCATTACTTGTTTCCATCTCTCACCATGCGAGCTATCATGAACGAAGATGCTAGATCATCTATTTCATGGTCTAGAAAGTCAGATGGTTGTGCTGAAAAGGCCGATGATTACTTCTCTCTTGGAGGTCTTGCAGACAAGTTTATGTGGGAATGTCCAGATTTGTCACCTGATAGATTGGCAACGTCAGCTCTTCCTTTAAAGAGGAAAATGACTTCAATGGAGGGTCCCAATAGACGTTCTAGAGGAGACAATTCAGGGGCTGAGGTTGGTCCAAATGCATTTTCCAGAGGATCAGGCCCACCAACAGCTTCTTCTGGTCCTACTCGTAGGGATACTTTTCGGCAGCGCAAGCCAAATACCAGTAGGCCTCCATCTATGCATGTGGATGACTATGTTGCAAGAGAAAGAAATGTTGATGGTGTAAGTAGTGGCTCAAACGTTATAAGTTCTGTGCAGCGTGGAGGATCTACTGGCGGGAGGCCTCCATCAATTCATGTGGACGAATTCATGGCCAGACAAAGAGAGCGTCAAATTCCTGTGGCTATGGCAATTGGGGAGACGACATCACAAGTTAGGAATGCACCCGCTGAGAATGAAAACGGTCCAGAGAAGTTAGATAGATCTCGCCAGTTGAAAGCAGATCTTGATGACGATCTTCAGGGAATCGATATTGTTTTCGATGGTGATGAGTCTGAATCTGACGATAGATTGCCCTTTCTTCAGCCGGATGATAATTCGCAGCCTGCCCCTGTCATAATTGAGGAAAGTTCTCCCCATTCAATTGTTGAAGAAACTGAAAGCGATGTTAATGGAAGTACTCAGGTTTCTAACTTGGGGACACCATCAGCATCTAATGCAGATGAAAATACACCAAGTGAGTTTTCTTCAAAGAGATCATTTTCTAGACCCGAGATGCCCTTGTCTCGAGAAGCAAGTGTTTCTTCAGAGAAGAAGTACTATAATAAAACTATAGAGAAACCGTTCTTCCGTGAGCAATCTGATGACTCGAAGAATTCTGTTCCAATTATGGCTTCCAGTGCATTTGACTCCGCTACAACTGCAAATTTGCCTGGATTATCAGCGCCATTCTATAATAAGGGTTCTGCATCATCTCTACAAGGAGTGGGGGATTCCAGGATGCCTCCTAATTTCTATCGAAGGGACAGCCCGCACCAAGCATCTAGCGTTACTTTGACCGCTGGATCTCAAGGACGTTATGATCAGAAACCTCTTCTCAATCAACCACCGTTACCTCCAGTGCCCCCTCCACATACGGTCTCATCTGTTATATCTCAGAATGCTGAAACTGTTCAAAGTCATTCATCTCCATATGGTTACTCTATGAGAGATGCTCAGCCACCACTTCCTACAGGCTACCCATTGCAAGCATTTGATGTTAGTGGCCCAACTACAGTACCATCTTTCCATGGAAGAGAAGATAGATCTTCTCTTCACAACTATGCTGCAGGCTCATTGCCTCCAGCTAGCTCAACTTTATTTGCAGAATCACTGAATGATCCTTATAATTCGCAGGTTCAAATGGATTATCTCTCTACATATAGTCATGGTTCTGCTACATCAACAATTCCACATCCTATTCCAGATTCTAAGTATTCATGGGCTTCCGTCTCTTCAGGCAGCAGGTTGCATGATGATACTAACTCCTCTGCTGGTGGATCTGCCAGGCCTCCACAACCACCACTTCCCCCCACGCCTCCACCATTCTCGGCTTCTTCATTTGCACAAACATCTATAAAAAGTTCTACATCTCAGTCTACAGGTTACAGTCACACTAGTGCTGGGATCAACCAGCTTCCTCTGACCTCTACCTCACCTTTAACTGATGTTAGATTAGGATCCTTTTCTCTACCTGGAGGTGGTTTAACTTCTTACTCGCCTCCAGCTCTTATGCCGCCATTGCTGATTAGTAGGTCTGCAGCTATATCTGGAACTGTTTTTAGTGGTCCACATCAGCATCAGGGCCCTAGCCCATCAACACTCTCACATACCAGTTCATCTCCTTCCATGCAACCTCGTCTACCGCTGCAACCACTGCAACCACCACAGCCCCCTCATCCTCATCCTCCTCAGCATCTTAGGCCTCCCATTCAGGTTTCACAATTGCAGTCAGATCAAGGGCTATCCTTGCTACAGACCCCTATTCAAGTCCAGGGGCAGCCTTATCAGATTCAGCAACAGCCCCATATTTCTCCACTTCACGTTTATTATCAATCTCAACCAACAGAGCATCTTGTACAGCCTCAACTTCAACAGCAAATTGAACAGAATCAACAACAAACCCTTCATCAGCTAGGAGATACTGCATCTCAGCAGCAGCAAGATTCCAATATGTCTTTACAACAGTATTTTGCTTCTCCCGAGGCAATTCAGGTATTTGCTTGGACGAACACTCTTAAAAGATTTTCCTTCATTTTGTTTTTGAAAATTCCTACCATATTTGTTCTGATTGGTTACTTTTA
This sequence comes from Macleaya cordata, assembly GCA_002174775.1. Lineage (NCBI taxonomy): Eukaryota > Viridiplantae > Streptophyta > Magnoliopsida > Ranunculales > Papaveraceae > Macleaya > Macleaya cordata. The sequence continues at coordinate 684,324 of MVGT01002634.1, read as the reverse complement.
TTTTTGCTGACAGTCTTTGTTGAGTGATCGGGAGAAACTTTGCCAGCTTCTAGAGCAGCATCCGAAATTGATGCAGATGCTTCAGGTTTTATTTCACTTTCTTGCATATCAGTTAATGGGGATCTATTCCTTTCCCATTTTTTTTATTGCTTTATTATCACTTTACTATTATAGTGCCAAAACTTCAAAATGGTGTTGTCATTATGCCCAATTTCTGACATTACCCTTATAAGTTTTCCCTATTATCAAAGTTGTAATTTAATTTTCTAAAGAAGGGTATATTGGTCATTTAATGACCCCTAACACTGAAAATCTCAGCTCTAGCATTAAATCACATTAAATAGAATTTTTTATTGTCAAATTACTCTCACATTAACTCAGCAATAGCCCACATAAGTAAAGACTCCTATTATTCTCCCTTGACAAAACAACATGAGAAAATTTACTGTGTAGTGTGTATACCATAATCTTAACTTTTCACATATCAAACTTCCTAATATAATATACACGTGCAGACACACTTTCTGCCCACTACTTGAATTTATAGAACAAAGTCACCAAAAGTATGCAGTAGGGCAGAGTGATGGCAAGGGCTGGAAGAAAACATTTTCTTAGTTTTGCTTGAAGCCAACCAGTTCCCTTTCAATTTTGATCTCTTTTTTCTTTGGGCTACTTGTAAGGTTATTGACCTACTACTGATACTTCTGTTTGACCTGAACATTGGTCCTGAGAACCATTTGGAATTTGTTTTGATGCTCTAACTTGAAAGATTATTGCAAAACAGTCTTGGAATTTTATGACGGTCCAACTCAATGTCTATTTCAAACGCACGTGTTTCAGCTTAAAAACTGTTGATCTAGCCTCTTTACAAGTTCTTTTTGATTGTCTTGCAGGTTCTACTGTAAATGACACTTGGTACTTTTTTTTCAAAATTCTAAATTTTTCTCTTGACATTTCAGGAACGACTCGGACACTTATAGCAGGCTAGCAGCGGGATGAGACAGACGGAGGTAGGATGTCATCACCGGTTGGGAACATTCATCAATTCTTTTAACATTTTGGTACCTGTAATTCTAGTTGTAGTTGGTATCTCAAGTAAGTGAAGGTGGCCGCTACTTCTGAGTTGATAGGAGAGGCAGCAGCAATAGCAATCAGTGTTCCAATTAGCCTCTTTTTGTATCATATGTTCTTCCAATGTATGAATATGGAATTTTATAAGCAATGTACAATATTTATTTACTATTACGTATTATATTCATGTGGATATTAGTAGTGTTGTTGGGAGCAATCTCTCCATTATATGTCCCAATTTCAACTTGCTTTATCAGTAAAATTCTCTTTCATGTAGTAAAAAATGTTTTAAATGTTGAGCCAGAATTGAGAGGCATCTCAGTGTTTTTGGTTCACCAACGGGTGGGTAGCCTGCGCAGAATCTGAATTTGTTGCATATTTCATTCCGTGATTGATCTTCCTTTAGAAAAGGGTCGTGCTACTCCTTGTTGGGGCTTCCAACCCAAAAGACTAGTCAAACCCATTTAAATAGCAAGACCCTCCCTGAATCTTGCAATGTTGTTGCAGTCGAGCTTAACAGAGTGTGGTTCGGAGCATGAGCATCTCCTCTATACTAAAAGATTCCAGTTACTAAGGTACTGGAGCCACCTTGTCTACCCGTCCCCACCTTTTGGGGGACCCACTATCTTTGTGGACAATCCCCCTATGTGTGGGCACTTAGCGTGACATCGACGTTGGGCTACCCGTCCCCAACCTCTTTTGAGGGATCTACTACTATGGTAGAAACACACCTTGTGTGTGGGTGCTTGGTGTGACATCGGAATGGGACTCCTGTCTGTTTTGATACACACGATCGTTGGATTACAATTCTGTAGATTTTACTGTAAGTCTAGAATTACTGGTTGGTAAAATTATTATCGATTAGTCATCATGTTTATTCATATCTAATCAAAGAGAGGGTTATTAAGCCCCACCTTCTTTCAAACCCCATTAAAGTCCTACATTTTGTTGGGTCCACATAAAGATCATTCTGCGTTGATTTCAAAATGAGCATGTTCTCCTCATATAGATCAGCTTATCATCAGCATACCCAAAAATCATTTCATTTTAAAATTTCATGAACTGAAATTAACCTCGGGAAAGATTCATATCCGATTCTTTTTTCAAATCCATTCGAGTAACGTAGGTCGAATTTCATCCTTACATCTTAATTCATTATTTCATTTGTCGTTACAGCCGAACCCTACGCTGGCAGAATCAAAGAAATATTGTGCTACATGAACTTGGCATGGATTCCAATTCATACGAATAAGTGCATAAAGATCCTACTTCAATACACTCGCGCACAAAAAATAAAATAAAATAAAATAAAATAAATGTATGGCACTGAGGCGCTTTGAAATCTTTTTCCAATACTTGTAGTAAGTAGTAGGTGGGTGGTGGTGGGATAGGTAGGTCCACGACTAACATTCGCACGCTCTGATCAACCTCGGGTGGTGGTTCTGTGCTCCTCGAGCCTTTGATGAGACTCAAATTCTGCACGTACGTTGTGTGATCCAAGAACAAGGCCCATGATCCGAGAAACCCCTTTTCCTCTTAATCAACGCCAACCTCTCCCAAAGAGGAAGAGGAGAACTCAAATAACTATAAGAGTTTTGCTAGAATAACACCAAAATTTGACACCAAATATTACATCTGCTTTTTAAAAGTGGTATGAGGGGCTGAAATGGAATTAATGCTTTTTCATGATTGGTTTTCAATCAATAAAATAAGCAGATGTAATCTTAGATGTCAAAATCTGGTGTCCCTCTAGTAATGCCCATTGAGTGTATTATAATTTAGATGAGAGCAGCAAGTTCAGTGATTACTTACACCTGACCTGACTGCATTATTAAACTGAGTACCTGGAAATATCAACTACTAATACTACTGCACTTGAAAACCAAGTTGTAATTATACATTTTAATATGATTTGGGAAGTGCATTAGATATATTTTTTTTAGTTTAATTAGTAATTTATTTATTATATATATACTCTTGAATAAGTCAAATGTGATATCACTAGCTATCTAGATTGAGATTGTCTCTCTCTCTCTCTATATATATATATATATATATATATATATATATATATATATTAGGATCTTAATGTGTAATCAACCTAACCCCCCACATGATTGATATCATTGAACGCCCTCCCAACTTTAATTGTTGATACAAATTCAATACTCGTTTGTTTTTTAATTATTATTATTATTATTCACTTTTAATTTTAAATTAACAAAGAAAGTACATTTAAACCACTAAATTGGATGATTGACTCGACCGAGTTTTTTTTTGGAAGGAACTCGACCGAGTTGATCACCTCTATCTAATTCGTTTTCTTAATTAAATTTTAACTCACATCTTGATTCTATCACATGTTTATTATTAAAGTTTGATGACGTAAAAGTATTCAGCAAAAAAAATTAAATTGAATTTATGAGGAAAAATAGATTTGTTTGACAATTCAAATGCTTAAAAAAAACAAACACCAGTTATTAACCTACAATCGAGTCCACTCGGTTTCTGATCCCTTCCATCCAATAATTTGGATAAATACCCAAAAGAAAATGAAAAAAAAAAGAAAGAAAAGAAAAACACATTTCGTAGTTGTACGAAATTATCAATTAATGGTATTAATTAATTTAATTTAACATTGTTATTTAATTGAAAAAGGACTCTGCTGCATGGCTTTCAAGAATTACGTGTGGCAAAAACATCCGCCAGTGGGAGGCCGCACGTGAGATCATCAATTACCCCCCTTATCCCCCTCCGGCGCCTAACTTCGCTCAACCAAATCTGAAAACTCTATATTATTTTATTTTATTTATTTATTATAAATATTAATAATTTGAACTTTATGACTTTAACGACTGCCCGGGGAAAATGCTACACATAATATCAACCCTTCAATACTATTATAGTCTGGTTTGACAAGGGATTTAGTGGAGGGATTTTGTGGGCACGAGAGATTTGGTGAAAAAATCATGTTATATTTTTCCTCAAAATCCCTCCCTAAAATCCATTGTTCAAGCAGACTATTAACTACTTCATGGTTTTCGTCTTCTCGCTTATATTTGAATGACAAGAATAAAATCACATTTTCAAAAATTTGATTGCATCTTCGTGTCGTAAGCGGTTTAATGGTCAAGCCACTTGCGCATGCAGTTCCTAAGGCCCTACCATGAGCTAAGACCCTACTTTCTAGTGAATGAACAAAGGGCCTCTGTTTCAAATCAATTTATGGTTTGTTTGGATGTAGGATTCTAAGGTAGGGATTCAGTGGGGACCAGGGATTCATATTTTCCTTTGGCTGCCAAGAATCCCTGGAAACTTGTTTTCCAGGGAAACATGTTTTTCAGCAAATCCCTGTTTTGGAGTCCCACCTCCCCCATTAGAATTTGCTGGAATTCTAAACTAAGGATTCACTATGTATGTACCCAACTCAATGTAGATTACACCCCACAAAATTAAAACAATAAAATAAAGATTTTCTTTGGATTTTAAATGGCAACCAAATAAACCAAAGGATTCAAGCTTCCAAGGATTCATGCATCCATGGATTCTTTTATGGTTGCCAAACAAACCAAATGATTCATGTTTCTAAGGACTCATGTTTCCTAAGGGAAACATGAATTCTACATCCAAACACACTATTAGTTTTGCTTTAAACTATCAAATTAAATGCCTAATTTTAATTTATTTATTTTTAATTAATTCGCCTAATAAACTTAAGAGGATTTATAGATCTCACTCTTTATAAATCACATTCTAAAAAATTTATGAGCTTTCATTCTAAGCGTCCAAACATGAACTAAGGATAGATCTAATATCTCTTATACAATTCAGGACGGGGGGTAGAGTTGTCCCGTTCATAAATTGTGTCCTGCTTGATACGCCTATCTCTCCCTCTCTCTCCCTGCCCTCTCTCTCTCTTGATTTCTCTCTACCTCCCCTCTCCCCTTACTGTTTTTTTTCTTCGATCTGTATCGACTCCTCCTCCCCACCGCCACCGGCAGATCTGCTGAAGTTCTCTCCCTCATCCGCAAAGGTTTTGAGCCGTGCCGGAGGCACGACGATAAGATATACCTATGTATGTACAATTCATGATGGGGGGTAGATTTGTCCCGTTATAAATTGTGTGCTGCTTGATAAGCCTCTCTCTCCCTCTCTCTCTCTCTCTCTCGATTTCTCTCTGCTTCTGCCCCCTTTCTCCTCTCTCTGCTAAGGTTTTGAGCCGTGCCGGAGGCACGGCGATATACCTAGTATGTATACATACCAGGATATTTCCTCGAGCAAATCAAATGCGTATCAGACTGTTCAACTGCATCTTGGATTCACCTTAAGAACCATCGAATGGTCCACAACTAAGGCTGATGTGTTCACTTGCTGTTGCCTGTTGGTTAACACTGTCTTCTATGAAATCCCCATCTTGGAAATCTCTAAAAAGGTCACTAGTCAACAGACTCAAAACTCACTCAGCATTGGGATGAACTGATCTGATTTATAAGTAGCTGAACCATGTATCAAATCTTTGACCTAGTTGATGATTTCATTAGGGGTTGTCAACAGGGCCGTCTGTGAGATTTGAGGGCCCAAGGCGAACTCATAGAAAAGGGGCCCCTATGTATTAGTAGTAAAAGGCTAAGCTTTGTTGCACCCCCTCATTTTTAAAACGTACCCACTTAGGGTTCCAAACAAAGATTTCATATTTTTATTCAACCCACTTTTTTGTTAAATAATATTTCATTTATTTTTATGCTTCGTTTACATCGGTCTATGGACCCCACAAAGAACTCATATAAAGATTAATTTTTTTCTGAAGATGATCTCCTTACAACAAATCACATTATTATAAAACTTTTGACCGTACTACAAATGGTTAAACCTTAACAATTAAACTAAATAGTTCAAATTAAAATTTGAAATTAAATTTAGATAGGGATGAAAGTTTTATAGCAATATTAAGATAATCTACGTGGTGGAGATCATCCTCACAAAATATCAACCCTTAAATTATTCTATGTAGGTCTCATAAACAAGTGTAAATCAAGGGTAGTAAAATTGTGGGGTATTCATGAAAGAAAAGTGGGGGGAATTCATATTTCTCTTTTTTTTTTTGTTTGAAACCCCTTCTAAGTGGAGACTTTTTGCGATAGGGGGTGTGCAATGCCATAGTAAAAAACAATATAGTTCTCATATGGGTGAAGCTAATCAACTATGCGCCTGCTAACAATATGTCACTATAAGCTACGGTTATGGGGCTTGCAAACAGAGAGAGAGGGTTAAACTTCTATTAGAGACTAGAGAGAGAGAGAGAGAGAAAGAGAGAGAGAGAGAGAGAGAGAGAGAGAGAGAGAGAGAGAGAGAGAGAGAGAGATAGAGAGAGGCCCTAAAGGGTTTTTTTTAACATTAAAAGAAAGATCATCAACGAGACCCTAGATTGTTCTGATTAGGGTTTTAATTTTTAGGTTTTATCTTTGTAATAGGGTCTTCAAATTGTTGAGACTTGAGAGACCAAGTGAGGGAGTTGAGAGATTTTTAAGATGATGATAAAGAGAAAGATGGGCCCATTTTATTTGTCTAAATAAAGGTTTGTTGTAAAATAATTAGAAGAGTAGTTTTCGTAGAATCAATTATCAAATAAAAGAGAGATAGTTTTCGTTATATAACATAGACATATATAAGGTGTACCTAATTTGAGGCCCTTTACTTTTGGGGGCCCAAGGCAGCCGCCCTAGTCGCCTTGGCCCAAAGCCGGCCCTGGTTGTCAACGGGTCGGTCCTTTCAGTTATTGATTTACTCCAAACCAGGACGGCAGGACCTATCAAATATGTTGGTTCCCTGTTCTGGTGGTTCCAATTCCGGTACTCAAATAGATGGAATTGGAATCGGGATCAATAAGGAATATCACTTCCGATACCCATCGATTTTTAGGTGTTTCGGCTCCGATTTCCCAATTTTTTATTCTTATGTATTAGGAAGTATAGAAAAATTTATTAAAGGAAAATAATAATCATACCTACGAGTCTTGGTTCCAGATAAGTATCCTGAACCGAAATGTCTGAAACTGAGTATAACACTACTAATGGTTCTGGTTCTTAACAGTTCCAATTCTGGTACTAAAACATGTGGAACCAAAACCAGGAATATCAGTTCTGGTTAGGTTTATTTCGTGAAACGGGTTCCTATGGAGAACCCTAGTGTGGGGAATTTAGTAATGTACAACTAATATGAAGATCTTCACATAAGCTGTCTGCCCCTGAAAGGAAACTGATGCCACTCTCGAGGCTTTGCCCCTCACAATTCAGTCCATCCAACCAATTGCATCATGCCATGTGTGATGAACACAGACACTCAGTATCCGCCTTCGGAGCTGTAACAAATCAGGCCCCGTCCCGTCGTCCTTAACGGTCCCGGAACCGCCCACTTCTTCCATCACGTTAACCAATTCATATTACGTACGCACATATATGCACATCCACGTTAGTGCACTTAAAAGCTATCATCTCTCTCTCTCTCTCTCTCTCTCTCTCTCTCTCTCTCTAAAACTCTCACTTGGAACCGTTTTTTCTCTCTCTAACTTCCCTCACATATCCCTTATTTTCTCTCTCTAACTCTGCTATCACACTAACCCTTCTCTATGCAGAAAACCTTGAAGAGATTAGAGAGCTAGAATTGTAGAGAGATATGTTCACACAGCAAGGTGATCAAGATTTTCTTCCATGTCCTCCAAGGCCTATTTTGATGGATAGAAGATGGAAGCCTAATGTTGAATTAGCACCAAATTGCCCTCGTTGTGATTCCTCCAACACCAAATTTTGTTACTACAACAATTACAGCTTAACACAACCTCGTTACTTTTGCAAAGGTTGTAGAAGGTATTGGACTAAAGGTGGGTCCCTTCGTAACGTTCCCGTCGGTGGGGGTTGCCGGAAAAACCGTCGAGGAAAGTCGGTACGGATATCGACTAACCGTTCCTCTCCGGGGACATCCACTTATGGTGGTTCATTACCGGGTATGGATCGTTTGGGTCTATCAAGAGCTGACTCTGTTGAGAATTTGGGAAATGTCATGGGCTCATCATCATCCAATATTATTAACCCACCGAGGTCTGACGTCTCTTCTAGTACTACTATTGATCTTGCACTTGTTTATGCTAAGTTCTTAAACCAGCAACCTGATTGCAATTCTAGGGTTTCCATGGCTGCAGAATTGCCTAGAGAATTCAATTCATCTTTCGAATATTCGACTATTTCGGATCCGAATCATCATGAATCTCATAACATTCAACTGACACAAGAACAATGTATGGTTGGATCGTCACTCGCAACGTCTGATCCATCACCGGGGACTCAATTGAGTGAGGGAAAACAAGTGTTCTTAGGTGATCATCAACTTGATTTAAACTATAAGCAGCAACAAGTGAGTAGAATTCCACAATTCACAAATTTGGAGACAACCAATACTAGTACTTTTATGTTGCAACCAATATTACATTCCGAAGAGGTTGTTGATCTTCAAGACAATTTATGGTTGAATTCTCCAATGTTGGGTTCGAATAATTTCGCGTGGCAAGCACCATCGCAGTTGCAAGGTTTCGAACCGATAGTCAATGATCAATCAACAGTACTTCATTCAAATCCATTAGACGGTAATTGGAGCTCGTTCGATTTGCCAAGTTATGAAGCTTTTCCTAGACAATAAAATGATATATTTACAGGTTTGATTTCTTTAATTTTGCTTCTTCTTTAATTATATCATCTCTTCTATAATTTTCATACTTATATAAAGTTAATTAAATTAATGATGTATAAAAAGGAACTTATATTGTTATAATGTATCCTTCATAAAATGAGAAATTAGTGTGTAACAAAGTAATTAATAAATAATTACATAAAATTACAATCAATTAATACTCCACCTTAATTGTTCTTCCTAGTTCCTTCTTTGGGTGTATGCATTGGTCTTAATTTTCTTCATGAAGATACAATTGAAAATTTTCTTCTTCAAATTTAGCTGCATTTCTTGTTAATTGCTGTAAACGAATAAATTTAACGATCGATGGCTAGTTAGTACATTCGCCAAAAATGCAACGGTTTCAGTTTTCCGATTATCCAATAAGTGAATCCCTAGCATGAGTAATTAATTAATCAGTTCCAGTTCTGGTTGATTATGTAAATTTTGTATAAAAGATATAGCAAAAGAATTAGAGAGAAAATGAAAGACATAATAAGGTTACAAGATTAAACTGGTTCCAATTTAATTTGATGTTCCGGTTCGAGTACTCAAATTTGTAGATCCAGAACAGGAATACCCAGTACCGAAATTACTACTATATACTATATGTTTTCATCGTCATGGTGATGCCATCCATGATCATAATTTTGTGAATAATTGAAGAACCGAATTAGAAAACTCTCGGTTCTTAGCTTGTTAGCTAGCTTCATTCTTACATGAGTACAGGGATATACTCGATGAGGTGGTCCCACTATTATGTACGCATGTAAATGGAGGGACTACTGCATGCATGTCCTTTTTTTTTTAATGGTGGTCCCCAGTTGCATTGGATCATACATAAGCATGACATTCTCTGTGATCTGTCCCTTCTGTTGAGGATTTTAGGTTTACACGCAATTCTTTGGTGACTCTCGTTAGGTTGGGGCCCACAGAATGGATATATGATGAATCTTCTGTATCTATCAAAACTATATGCAAGAATGGTACTGTTACTTCTTAATAACAAGAAAACCGTTGTGGATGTTAAATGACACTGCATTATTATATTATAACACTCGAGGGTTAATTGAGTACTCTCTCTGAACTCCATCCACCTAACCTCCATTTATATTTTATACACCACGTGGCCATGGCGGAGCCAGGAATTTTCTTTTAGCGAGAAATTTTGATGATTAGCGATTAAAGCGTTAAGTATGCTTATGTGTATGATTGGGACTGCTCAATTCATGCAGTTATCGATCCATTAGACCTTAGGTCAGCATCTTGATGCCGACTCATGATCGCTTTCGGCTGTAACTACTTCCGAACCTTGGTCTCCAAATTCTCATTCACAAATCTAAATAACACACCAGCTGAGTAGCGATAGCGAGTGGTGTTAGCCTTGGAAGGTGCCTTAGGGTCTAAGAAGCACGGACACGGCGAGGGGACACAGACACGGACATGGACACGGCGCGAGTTTTTTTTCTTTAAAATTTCAACTAAAAACAGGACACGACACAGATACGGCACCTTAGAGGAGCGTCTGTGCTTCTTAGCTTAGGGTGAAGGGGGGTGATACCAAAAGCATTTAACAGTTGGTTTTCTATTATTTTTTGACGATGAGGCAGATGAAATACAGTTGTGTTTTTATGTTCATGTGTAGGGCACATGGATATCACTAGAACAGAAATGATCTTTGGCCACGGTTAGTAACCGTGGCTAAAATATAACAGCCACGGTTATGGCAACCCAAAACGTGTCTAATAAACCGTGACATAAAGTGTCATGTATTAGCTACAGTGCCCTCCCATCACTACAATTACTGCCGCTGAAACGACAATGACTCTGGCTAAATGAGCTTGGCAACAAATGTTTTAACTGTACTTTTTTCTCCGAAGTCACTAATCTATATCTATACTATTATATAATATCAATATTTTAAATTGCGGAGAAACCTTTGTTAGTAAACTTTTTAAATTATCTGTTTTTGTTGATTTTCTTATTAATAAAATAGATGGAAAAAATTGTAAATTTTATATTTAAGGAAGGGAATATTTAGTAATTAATAAACACCAAGAATTAATATAGTTCCACTCACTATTAATGAGATACCTCAACTCAAAATATTAAATAACATAAATTAAACTCCAATCAATTTTTTTCATAATAATAATAATAATATGTATATTTTAGATCTAATTAATTACGCAATTTATTGCAAGACAGAGGCACACCGATAAAATCTAATAAGACCAAACAGGGGAATTTAGTATTATTCTTATCCAAATCAGATCAGGGACTCAGGAACCAAGCAATCAAACATGGCCTTATATTTATGGACTGAGCTTGGCCGGTTCAAAAATAAGCTTACCATAAACAGCATTATTTCTGTGGCTGAATGTAGTACTACTATAATGGGTCCGGGGTCAGTCAATAAGTCCTTAGTATTTTATTATTTGAGATAGTAATGGCTGATGACCTCTCGATAGATGTTGAAGATGTGGCTCGATTAGAGCCTTAGAAATGACACATTATTAAGTGAAATATAATAATTGGGTCGCACCATTACAAAAAAAATCTGAAGTTGATTAAAAATTAACGGTGAGGAAAAAAATTATCTTTTGATGGAGCTAGAAGTTTTAGAATGGACTGATTTTTGTGAGGATGTTATACGTGATTAGGAAATTAACCTTAAATTGTATCTATGTGAACCCTATAGACCGATGTTTAAAATTTAAACACGTGATCAGGTTTTCGAATAGCAAAATCCCCACTAGTTAGATTTATAACATAGTAATATTAAATTCCCTAAAGAGTGTGTCTAAGATTTAATCCCTCAAATAAACATAAAAATTTTCTTGTTAGAAAACTTGCACTCCCAAAATTTCGTGCCCTAGCATTACTCTTTCACGACCTAACCAATATCCAGGAGCATTTAATGACGCCAAGTACCCATCCCATCATGTGATGACATGTTTATTAATCCGGTTCTTTAATTGTGGTCCAGCTCCAAACCCCTTTGGTTATATACGGTTGTTTTTATCTCATCTGTTACATATAATCCAGAAGTATTATTAAACGTGAGGAGTTTGAGTGTAGTCTGGGACCGATCCAGTTGGACGTACAGTATTTTTTTTTTCGTTATTATTGGCTGCCAACAGCCAAACCTTGGCTGCAGAAAAAAAAAGGTTTACTTGCCAGACCCGAATCCAGACCCGGGAATATGTTTATGTCACGTGAAACTATGATTAAAACTACTAAGTATTAGTTATTAAGGAGAGTGGAGTTAACTAATAACTAATTAATTAATTAATTAATTGATTAATGATAAATACTTGCTTGGGGACTTGTAATGTAGAAACGTACGTCAACCAACTACATGAGATGAGATATTCAGTACTTTACGTACATTCGCGTGATCCAAGAAACAATAATCGTTTGCTAAACAATCCCGAGATCGATCACCTAGCTGCTAGCTCCATATATATATATATATTCATTAAATTATGTATTTAGTTAAGGGTCCTGTTAACGGGTGCCTAAGGGCACACGATAAGGATATTTTAAAGAAATTTTTTTATAAAGTAGAGACCTTCAATCATCTGATTTTTTGTAGGTATAATATTATCATCATTTATAAGATGGTCATAAAAACTTAGCTCAATCAGAGATTTATAACTATCCAAACAAATCATCTTAAATGTCAGTCGTTCATTCAAACTATTATAGTTTTGATTAAGTGTTTGTGATGTTAGAGGGTGCTAGAGTTCTCCAATTGAGCTGATTTTTTTAAATATGACCCAAATAGTATAAATAATATACATATAAAAAAATCAGCACATTATTTAGACAACCTTAAGAAACTAAAAAAAACATAAATCCATAAAGCTTATCATGTGCCCTTAGGGCACATGTTAACAAAATCCTTTAGTTAATATTAATTATCCTTAATTCTCTCATGTCCGTTAATAATGCTAGAAGTACTCACAGGATGACTCTTAGGATGACTCCTAGGATGAAGTGGCAGGATTTGCTTCAAACTTGAAAAACTAAAAAGCAAGTTTACACAAACAGATCTTGCCACCTCATCCTAAGAGTCATCCTGGGAGTACTTCTAGTATTATTCTATATATTAACCAAATCAGCATAACGTACTCTTGTTGTATGCTTAACTAAATATTTTGGGTAACTGTGCTAACTTCGTATATTGCAACTTTTCATAAAAACAAAATTAGTCGTTAAATCGGAGTTTAATTAATGACAAAAAGCTTTTGCAGTTCATCCGCTGCTTCATTCAGGAGCTAGAGTCATTTGAGATTCGGCATGTTTATCATGAAACGAACAGGGATCGATATGCTGATCGTCCGCTAGTTTGTTTCTCGTCGTTTTGTTCTTAGAAATTATTTTAATTAAGTCCCTTCGCTGAGGAATTGAGAAGATTATCTTTGATGATAAGAGTGGCAGGGCTCACTCCAAATGTAATCCTTAATTAATTTCATTTTTTGGTAGTGGTCTCCTTAACCCCAGTTCATCCTCTAAAAAAAAAAAGAAGCTTTTGCGGTAATGCTAAGGGCTAGCTGGTACATAGAGTTGGGAACACCCTAGTCCGTGGGGATCCACGTACATGGAGATGATTTGAAGGCTATTTTTAGATGTGGATGGTCTCCAACCAAATCAAGAAGTTCATTCTTACAAAAAATCAAACCATTCTAAAATATTTAGAACTAACAAAATTGATTGAAAATCAATGGTAGAAAAGATTGACATCTAAAGATTTATTGATTTTTAAGGACTAACTTGAGAAGGTTAGATGTTTTAGCAGGAGCTTATATTTTTGTTGATCGATGATCTTCACACTAAAAACATAACTCACACGAAAAATTAGCTCTTAAATCATAGTGTATCCCCAAGTTTTGATTTTGGTCATAAGTCAAATTCAGGGTATGTAGGTAGTTATTAATAGTCCCAAGTCGACAAAAGGTATTTATATTGGACTTTCATGGACTTACGAATGACACTACCTACGTTGTGTACGTGTGAATAAATTTTGTATATGTTAACAATCAATTAACTGGATCTATTTTTGTAAAGGACCGTTATAACGGTATAATAGTAGGTAGCCGTTACCATTATAACAGTTTTAGGTCCAAACTAACATTTGTGTCCAATCAAATTTTTTTTTAAATGACCGTTATAACAAAAAAAATAATGGTGTTTAAATTTTTTTAAAAAAAATCAAAAATGTCAAAATAGTTTTTTATGTTATTTTCTTATTTTGTAATAAAATAATATTCGTTGTAACAGTAAAAATTGATCATTATCATATAACGGCGTTAAAGTAATATAACGTGATATAATTTAAAGGCGGTTATATTATTGGTAACTGTAAGGCTTTCCTCACAGTTCCATACATAAATCGTAGTAATTGTCCAGAATTTTAACAACAGTTTTAGACTTAAAACGATTTTGTTTCAGATTCTAACAATGGCCGATTCCGCCTATAAGTTTCGTTGTTACTTTTAACAACGATTTTGGATTCTCTTTACAACGGTTTAACTATTATGGTCAAGTTTCACATAGAAAAGGTGATTTGGCAACAGTTTTCTAAGGGTCCCACAGTTTTCAACCGTGGTGAAAGGTCGTGTATAGTTATTGTAATGTTGGTTAATAAGATCGTAGGGACATACATTCATAATTAGAGTTTGATGTCACAGAAAATGCTAAAACGTACGCACAATTTGGGGGATTCTCTTTCCCAAACCCATCGTAAGGCCATTATCCCCTCGTGATTTGAATAACATCCTCGAGTTTCGTCTTTCCCAAACTTCAAGGAAAGGACCACCGTCCACTTCAGGGAGGGACATAAATCCTCCAAAATGTGCGTACTTTCTAGCATCACTCTTGATGTCACATGACACGATCAGAGATCCGTTAAAATGGAGGTCACACTAGCCTTGGTCTAGGGCCTATAATAAGTCTGTGGGTTGTGTATAACAAAAGACCTAATTATGGGCTTGGCCTGGGTCAAAAGCCCAAAGCTTATTGGAAGTGATATGTGAGAACCAGGTCCATATAGAATTGACACTTAAGCGCACTAAGTTCTTTTTATAAAACTGGACCTAGATGAAGCCCAACCAAGAAGGCCACTAGCACAATCAGTAACTTAATGTTAATAAGAAATTCAACAGAATATAAGCTGTCAACAACAGTATACACTGTCAGCTGTGCTAGCATCACCAAATATATATTGTTGATACTAATATTGTTGCCACTAATTAATGAACAAAATTACTACTCACTACAGATAAACAAATTAGAAGAAACGAACAAGGGGGGATAAGTTTTGAATGAAGAAAAACTTATTCTGTGCTTGTTGGTTTTGTTTTTGTAGTTTGAATCCATGCTTGGTATGCAGCCATGCACACGCAGGGCTGGTCCTAATAACACAAGCAGCATAAGCAGTTGTTTTGGGCCTGCATATTTTGACGGCCCCCTAAGTTTAATATTGTAGAATGCACTATTATGATTTGTTTGGATAGTGGATTTTATGTAGGAATTTTGTAGGGACGAGGGATTTGGAGAAAAATTAGTTAGATTTATAACACAAATCTCTGGTCACCATAAAATTCCTACTTAAAATCTCTTGTCCAAACAAACCGTAAAATATTTCTTTTTTATTTTAAATTTTGTGATACATTGCATATACACGTAGGGGTTCCTATTTTCATGAGTTCCCTTTAGGCTCCTAAAATTTTAGAGCTAGCCCTGTTGATATGTATACAAAGCATGGCCTTAATATCAATCCATGCATATGCACCTCTAATAAATTATGAATTGCCGACCTGCTGGTTGATTTTCAATCTTTCTTTTTGTCAAATTCTGACTAAGTTGATATCACAAACTTGAATATTAGGTCAACTGATGGGTACATCAGACCGTCATTAATTTGTTATTTTACCCACAGTTTCTCAGCTATATAGAGAAGAGACGTCGGTTGTGCATATATAATTTTTTTTTGAGGGAGGTTATTGCACCCCCTCTTAGAACGCCCCCTTATAACGCCCCCTACTGTGGGGTCCACATGCGATGCATCTAAGGGCTGATTTTTTTACAGGATGTTCTTCTTACTATGTATATCATCATATTAAAAAATCAGCTCGTTCTAAAATTTTTAACCCTATCAAATTACTTCTTAAAAATTAGTAACTATTTGACCCCTGAAATAGTTACCAAATAGTTACTAATTTTTAAATGTTAATTTGAAGGGGTTAGAAGTTTTAGAATGAAGTGATTTTTTAATATGATGATATACATTGTGAGAAGAACATCCTGTAAAAAAATTAGCCTTTAGATGCATCGCATGTGGGCCCCACATGAGGGGGCGTTATAAGGGGGCGTTCTAAGAGGGGGTGCAATAACCTCCCTCTNGCGATTAAGAATTAAAAGGGATTCAAGGAAATAGCTTTAAACTAATTTTAATTCCGCTGCCAGTTTAATTTTAAAAACCTAGAATCCCTAACAGGCCTTAATATCAATCCATGCATTTGCACCTCTAATAAATTATGAATAGCCGACCTGCTGGTTGATTTTCAAATTTTTTCTTTTTGTCAAATTCTGACTAAGTTATATCACAAACTTGAATATTAGGTCAACTGATGGTTACATCAGACCGTCATTAATTTGTTATTTTACCCACAGTTTCTCAGCTATATAGAGAAGAGACGTCGGTTGTGCATATATAATTTTTTTTTTCTCAACAACTTATGTTACCAGGGGTAGCTTAATTTCCATACACCTACCCATGCAATTGTTTCAATACAGCTATTGGGGGGTTGCCAAAATTGGTTGGGTAGTTGATGAGTTTGATTGAATCTTTCAAATTAATTACCAAGAATACTTCCATGTTAATTTCTAACACTTTTACATAGTCCATTAATACTAATTATTCAAAGGCATGTTGATTTCATGTTTTAAATTCATTACAAATTACTTAATTAAGACCTTCCCATCATGCATATTAGTGATTAATTGACTAATTAACTCTCTATCTTTTGAAATGTTCTGTCCATATTAACTAATGTCACCACCACGTCTTTCTTATCTTTTTTTTATAGAGATTAAATTAACTATTTATTATAGAAGTAATATTATTAACTTTTCAAGTGGAAAACCACTTGTTAAAGTGGTTGGAAATATGGTTGTCCAAATTGTAGGTTCTGGTATCGAGTCCCACAAAGAAGATTCATCTTTAATTTAAGTCCAATTCAAAAAAAAATAAAAAAATTTTAACTTTTCAAGGTCATCAAGTATTTTACTATTAAAAAAAAGAAAGAGAGCTGGGGTTCAAAATCCCCATCTAAATTGGCCCAATTAAACTCAAATTATATGGGGTCCACATGGACAGGATCCAAATTCTGATGTTCTCCTTACNGTTGGATTGAAGCAGGAAGAAGAGTGCTACAACATAGTGTCTTCATCAATCACGCTTCAAAGGTAACAATCCTCCAACCTTCTTAAGATTCCTAACAGCGATTAAGAATTAAAAGGGATTCAAGGAAATAGTTTTAAACTAATTTTAATTCCGCTGCCTATTTAAATTTTAAAAACCTAGAATCCCTAACATTCAATAAATTATCATGTTTTAAAACTTCTATTCCTATCAAAAGTCGATTGCAAATTAATAATAAACTTCAAACCTCAAAAAGCTTAAAATTTCAAGATTTTGAATATGTGTTTTGATTGGAGTGTGTTAGAAGTTTTAGACCAGATTGATTTTTGAATATGATAATCTATATAGTGATGCGATAGATCATCATAAAAAATCAGCCCATAAATCATCATTCTCTATGTATGGGAGCACAATAGGAGCATTCCGGATGCGGGTATTTAATCCTTCCTCAAGAAAAAAAAATGTATAAATTGTATGTGACCTTGATTAAGAATTTTCTAATACCCTATTAAATAATCTCAAATGTAAAACCAACAATTGGAGAATCTCAACACCGACTTTTACAAATATTAAAATAGAATGAATATCATAAAGAAAGAAAAAAAGAATCTGAATCTTTTTATTAACTTGTCCTAAAATTATTATAGTACTGTATCTGTACATAGCTAGCAGCCATATTGGGCTTTTTCTTGCCTCCAAAACGTGACCCAAACCCTAATCTAGTACATTTCGGTTAAACTTTCTTTTGTGTTTTTTTTTTCTTTAATAAAGGAGGACGGTGGGTTGGTATTTTCAGGCGCCAAAGTTTGAAATTTCCTAATTAATTCGGAGAGTTTGAATCCTTCATGTTCAAATACAATTTGACTCAGCTGGACCGGATGATTCGAACCTAGCTAAAGGAGGTACAGAAAATGACAAGTTGACTTACGAGTTTGACTGAGTCAAGTTGGATTGAGTTGTTTGTTCGATTCGAATCATATTTTGGAATTTTCTTGTGTTAATAAGTTCTTAACACCCTTAGAAGACCGTTATATCAAACTCAGTTTTAAGTCGATTCAACTAATACGTGCTTAATTAACTGCATGAGTTGACTGGTCAACTTTTACATACCTCAAGTTGTTATTGGCTGTATGGTTCATGAATTCATTAACCCTGTTCTGCCAAAGGGTAAGATTAAAGATGAATGATATTGTACCACATCTTATTGTATTATTATTGCATCACCTTTTATATGGGGTCTACATAGATATGATCTAAGGGCTAGCTGATTTCTAATGTAGATATTCTCCTTAAAATCTAGATCATCATATTCATAAATCAGTTTTTTTTTTAAACTTCTAACTTAATTAAAAATTTATCAAAAATCAACAATAAAAAAGATACTTATGATTTGCCAAATTTTTAAGGAACGGTTAAGAAGTTTTAAAATTAAACGTTTGAAGTATATATAGATGATCTATATAGTGAAAACGTTCTAATAAAAAATTAGCCTTTAGATCACCTCCCTATCAACGCCACATATATAGTGATCTAGTAAGCCATGGTGCAATATGCCTCATCTAGATTAAATTTTCTGAGAAATGGAAAAAGACATTAACTACTTAGAAACCTGCGTCATATTAGTGCAAAATCTTATATAATTTTAGAGGGGAAATGAGTTTAAAACCTGCCAGCTCCTTCATCTACCTAGATGGACCATACAATGGATGCTTGGCATATGCTCTTTTAATCTGACCAGAAAATTATTAATTTAGATTTTTTTTGCCTTGATTAAATAATATTAAGCATTAAAATATTTTTTAAAAAAAATCATTTATTAAATAGATTATATTTCACCAAATTTTTTTGTTTTTTTCTTCTTCTTTGATTGGTAGATGGAAATCACCAGTAAGTCCACCCAAATTGTGAGCTTGACATAAGTTTATAGAGACAGTTCTGCATTGAAAATGGGAGGAATGGGCGGTGAAGATCATCCGATCGACAGCTAGCTTAATTTATGAAGATCATTGGAAAAGAGAGCTAGCTAGGAATCAAGAACTCATTGAAGCGTGTGCCATGCAAAATCATGAAAGTGTGCAGTCATCAATACGTTAATGACTATAGTAACCTGTTTTATGATTATCATCATCATTTATACTATAGTATCATGCAAACAATAAAGCTTTGAAAATGATCGATCACTGCCATCATAAATTGAGAGAAGCTGAAAAAAACACACAAAAGTATGTTCTGATTTTCATCAAAAAGTGATAAAAGGCCGGTGGGACAGTTATTTAAGTAAAGAGGGGGTTATATATATAACCCCTTTTCATAGCCCAATAAAATTCCACATCTTGTGCGGCTAATATGCAGATGGATCCAGTGGTTGATTTTTAGACATGATAATCTACGTAGTGAATAGAACATATTCACCAGAAATTGGACCGTTCAAAAACTTTTAACCTTATAAAAAATTTATTGTAATTCACAGTTAAAAAAAAAGAGTTTTAAAATTTACTAATTTTTTAAAGGTAAAATTGAAGAGATTAGAGATTTTGGAACGAATTATTTTTTTAATATGATATATAAATAATGAAGAGAACATCTAGATCTTCTCTAAAATTAGTCCCTAGATGCATCTAGATGTGGTCCCACAAAATATGGGGTTTTTATTGAGTCGACATAGGGCTATATATCCCCCTCTTAAGTGAAATACATCAAAACAATATTGTAATTAAAAACAGCCAACAACCCTTTTCTTAAAGGCCAACTTCCTTGCATCCCATGACTAGCAAAACACCCCTCATTCAAAGTGGGACCAAAAAAAGAAACTACCTTCTACTGCGACATCACTTTTTGGTCCACCTTAATTAAATGGAGCTAAAACTCTTTTAGGATTATCTGCAACGTAAAATATAACCTTTAAATCATCTCTAATTAGACTCTTTTAGGATTATCTGCAATGTAAAATATCAACCTTTAAATTATTTTTAGTTTCACCTTACAAATAGATGTAAATAGAGTGTAAGAATAAGTGACATAATTTTTTTTTGAAAAAAAAAGATTTAACGCACCCTAGTTTTTGCGTGCCCAAGGCAGACACTGTACATTGACGCAGTTAACCCCGTGTGAACAACCTAAGGCTATGCCGGCGCATTGATTAAATATATTAGACTTTGAAATTGTATGTAATCTTTAGTGATAATAAGTAGCTCAAATGAATTTAATTTATATGTATCTATCAATATTGTTATAGAAGGGTAGCGACCCCTTACCTTTTATGAAAATGAGGCCTTACGTATTGAAGTGATATAAATGATTGACAGTTATGTTAATTTTTTCGTATTTTTATCTAAAATACAAGGGACTTTCTTAATTAATACTTAAACAAGACACAAAAATCTAATTTTAGGATATTATGATTTTTTTTATGAACTAATAAAAACTTAAAATATTTTTATATTTTCATCTAAAACACTTTAAAATTAAAATATAGGGGATTTTGGCCAAAAACCCCTACTTGGAAAACGTTTTAGGATTTAGCCCAACAAACGTTTTCTTTTAGTCTAAGGCCCAAGAGGATTTCAGTCAGAGGGTTTCAGTGTGTGTAATTTATAGGAAGAGGGTTTCAGTGAAACCCTCTCCGAGAGGGTTTCAGTCAGTTATCCTNAGAGGGTTTCAGTGTGTGTAATTTATAGGAAGAGGGTTTCAGTGAAACCCTCTCCGAGAGGGTTTCAGTCAGTTATCCTTGGGCCTTAGACTAAAAAAAAACGTTTGTTGGGCTAAATCCTAAACGTTTTTCAAGTAGGGGTTTTTGGCCAAAATTCCCTAAAATATAACATTCAACCATTTCGTATTTTTTTGCCTTAAAATGTTCTCTATGAAAATAAATGTCCCTACTAATTTGTTTAGATGAAAAATTTAAGTAGGGTTTTTGTGGAAACGAAGAATTTGTTTGGATGGGCATCAAGGTTTATATTTTCATCTAAAATGCTTTAAAATTAAAATATAACATCTAATCCTTTCATATGTTTTTGTCTTAAAAAGTTCTCTATGGAAATAAATCTAATGTCCAATTTCCCTACTAGTTTGTTTGGAGTCCTCCCTAAAATCCCCCATCCAAATAGACTATCATAGATTCAAATATTATTGGAAGAAAACGTAAAGTTTGTTTCATAAATATCAATATCAAATATTAATAACTTTTTTGAGAATAAGTATTAATCATTCAAATACAACCCCTATCATATAAGCACACAAAAATGTGCTTCCCACAAACAATCCAAAAAAACTTAAAACCAAAATCTATCTATTCTATTCTTTAAAGGGAAGCCACCCTATAGGTAGTATTGAGACCCAAAATTATACTTTCTATATTCTATCCTTATTAAATAGAAAATTTCAATATTAAATAGAAATTTTAAAGAATACAAAAATAAAGGCATAATTGGAAATTTAAAATAAAAGAAGTTACAAATTTTACAAGTAGCTATTAGTATTACACGTAGATAGTGATTCTCCTCCAAAACTGCTCCAACTAACATTTTTACAATTTAAAAGATATTCTCAAATCCGTTTCAAAAACTAACAAACTCAATATAATTCCTCAAACGAGGAAGAAGAATACAGAGAAAGAAGAAAACTCATTTCTATTACTTCAAACATTAGAGAACTTCTATTCAACCATATTTTTCATCTTGTCGATCTCTCTTTATTTATTATTTTAAATTAAATTTTGTTAGTTTTTTACTTTTTTGTCTTAAAATTCTGAGTTGTCTTGGTTCAATTTTTTCTATTGTTCTAAGAAAAATAGGCTTTTAATAAATATTTTATTTTATTTTTTAAATTTTAATTATACATTTATTTATTAATTGTTGTAATAAATTTAATAGTTAAAATGCGTTAGAGATCTCGTAAATTGTAAAAAAACAAGTGTATCCTTAAAATCTCAATTAACATAATATTATTAATTTAATCCACAATTAGTCATATGCTTTTATTTGTTATTTGTGATTGGATGATAAGTTTATGGTGGGCCACTAATTAAGTTCAATGTGTAACATGTTGGTTGAACGGAGAAATTAACAGATATATAACACTTAATTAAAAAAAAAAAAAATCAAAGGTCGTCTCTGATTTGATATTTTGATCCAACTCTGTAAGTTTCCTGTTTTGGATTATAGAACTGGTGGAGCTCTGGCTCCGTTGACCTCAGCAAAACGAGAAATAAAACAAAATAAATAAAAAAAGTCGATGTGGGTCCCCAGTTTTAATTAATCCACGTGCTATAATGGCTGGTTCTCTGGATTATGTATCAATCCAATCCAATCCAGTATTACATATTCTTCTGAATGCCACGGTGTTCACGCTCCACCCACACGACATGGCTTTCCACGTCGTACACAGCTAGCTCATTTTTCACAATCAACATCATCCATTATCCTACTACTACTACTACTATGGTCAACAGCTGAATAACTTAACTGTCTCTGGTCTAACGCTCCCTTTTTTAGTTGGGTTACGTTTGGGCGTCATACGCACCGTACCCCAGCCGACATAATTAGACAATCCAATGCATCTGAAGCAATTCTATCCTTATTCGTTTTAGTGCGCTATATTACACTGGTCAAACACCAAAACCCCATTTTAAAAGTACACGTGTCGCACATGTATGTTTGCTTAGTCAGATTATTATTCTACACGTCAGCAACCCTATTTTGACTGCCCTATTTTCACTTTTTTTGTCTTTTCTTCTAAGACCCTATTTTACTTTCTGATTATAGAAAAAAAAAACCCCTTAATAATTAGGTGGTTTTCTTTTTTATTTGGCATTTAGCTAAAGCTTGGACTTTAAAGAAAACGGTTAACGTTAACCGTTTATATAGGCACAATGTAACTGAATCCTGTACTCTTGGAGCTGATTTGGAACGTAACCTATTGCGTGCAAGTAATTAAATTTTTTTAGTTATTTGTGTGCACAAGTTGCAATATTAGGTTCTCTTTAAGAAGTTGAGTTTATAAGCTATAACTTTGTTTTGAAATTGATGATCCGATCCCAAGTTTTTTAGTAGTTTTTGGTAAGTTAGAATCCCTAAACTCCATCTCAATCAAAAAGGGTTGGCCTATGAAATTGATGGTTGGTGTTAATATATATAGATCAGATATGTTCAATAATTTAATTAGTTTAATAATTAACATAAGATTAATTTAACAGATATTTTAATTATAAGATAAAGACAAAGATTTAATCCAATTACAAGAAAAAAAAATTGAGTCGGTTTTGGATCGAAATCATTTTTGTAGAACTTACAACGTTGCACTAAAAACTTCTTATTTTCACACTTTGTTTACATTGGCTTGGAGCTCTCATGGCAAAACCGAAAGATTAATTTTTTGTGAACAAAACCCAAATCTTACGAGCTCTCTTCACCCTATACATTAATTAATTATTGTGAAGTCTATGATTTGGCCGCACGTGCGCCCGGACGAGCGCCACCACATGCTCCATCGTGGGATAGCACGATATTTTTAAAACATAAATAACAAAATTTTATTTCTAGATTACCAAAATTATTTTTATCTATTAGACTTTTTAAATAAAATATATATAAATGCGTGCAGGTGTTGCCCACTTGTAAAAGATTATGAAAATATTTGTAACATAATTTTATTTTATTTCGGATCGGTTTGAAACAAGGTGACGGTGTTGAGGTATATAATTCAAAATAAAACCCAATCAAATAAAAAATAATCAAATCAGGTTCTCATCAGTTTTATACCTATCCGGGTCCAATATATAAACCCAATCAGATGATGTTGTAATGCTTGAAGATACACACAAAGGCATAAATCCTAGGTCAGACATGACATACTGCACATCATCAATTAACCAATATCATCAAGAAATTTTTATAAAGCCAATCCAACGGCTTAAAATTTTTGGGTTCATGTGCAGTTAATGCACCTACACTTCACTGGATAGTTGTTTTTGGTCAAATAAGCTTAAGATCCAGCCAACCAAAGCATCAAAGGCCGAGCATTAAACAAATTTTAAAAATATTAAACAATAAGTGGGTAACCTAGAAATGCATGGAGTAGAGCTGTCTACACGGGATTGAAGAGTGTATTTTTTTAAAGAGAGAAAGTTTCTAGTGAGAGAAAGTCAAAGGGAGAGAATAATTAATAAGGCATGCATGGAGGGCCGGGGAGGCCAAGTAGTAGTGTGGTAAGTGTTAAGTTGTCATTTTTGATTGTTTCTTTCTCTCTAAAAAAAACAATAAAAATGAACGTTAGGAAAGTCGTACCTTCATTTCTTCCCTTTCTAGGCCCCTCTCTCTCTCAAAATTCCGTGTTTTGACTTTTTTCTCTTTCTCTCTCTCTACTTTCTCTCTCTACAATGGCATATATAAAACTACGAGCCTTTTCCTTCCTAAACTCACTCAAAACCAATCCACAACTCCCAACAACTTCACCTCTTAAACATTCATCAAATACTAGATCTCACAACTTCAATTTTCTCTTCAATTGTGTGTCAGATTTCTCATCTAAGTCGTCAGATTCCGGTGATATATATATTATAAATCATACCCTAGTTTCCAAGGGCTTAATATTCGATCTCAAAGTTAGATTTCGCTTGGGTTTGGATCTTGATTGCTTAGTTTTCATTAATGGATATTGAGATTGATGTTCCTCCTTATTTTCTTTGCCCTATCTCTCTAGAAATCATGAGAGATCCAGTTACAGTCTCAACGGGAATCACCTACGATCGCGAAAACATAGAGAAATGGATATTTTCCGTCGATAACAATACGTGCCCGGTCACCAAACAAGTCTTGTTATTAGATACAGATTTAACTCCAAATCACACCCTTCGACGATTGATCCAAGCATGGTGCACCCTCAACGCCGTCGAACGTATACCCACACCGAAGCCGCCTGTCGATAAGGCCCAAATCGTGAAACTACTCAACAACGCTAAGACGTCGCAGTCGTTGATGAAATCTCTTCGAAGGCTAAGAACTATTGCCGCCGAAAGCGAGAGGAACAGGAGATGCATTGAGTCTGCAGGGGCAGTTGAGTTCTTGGCTTCAATTGTTAGAACTAACAACTATACAGTATTGGTTGAAGATAATACAGGTGATGAAGCAGCTGTTGATCAGATAATTAGGGTTAGTGATGAAGCATTAAGTATTCTTTACTACCTTCAAATCTCAAAAACAGGTCTTAAGAATCTCTTAGGGAAAAACTTTGAATTTGTTGAAGTTTTGATGCAAGTTTTACGTCGTGGTAGCTATCAATCTCGCGCTTACGCCGCATTATTATTGAAACCCATGTTCGAAGTAGCCGATCCAAATCATTTGATCAGTTTGAAACCCGAATTATTCGTAGAAATTGTTCGTGTTTTACGCGATCAGATATCGAGTCAAGCATCGAAGGCTGCACTACAAATCTTAGTAGAGACATGTAGATGGGGAAGAAACAGGATTAAGGCGGTTGAAGCCGGCGCAGTATCGATTTTAATCGAGCTTCTTCTTGATACAACTGATAAAAGAGCTTGTGAGATTATTCTAATGGTGTTAGATCAGCTTTGTGGATGTGCCGAAGGGCGAGCTGAGTTGATAAAACACAGTGCCGGTATCGCCGTGGTGTCGAAGAAAATTCTTAGGGTTTCACATTTAGCAAGTGAGAAGGCAGTGAGGATTCTCTACTCAGTTGCTAAGTTTTCAGCAACTCCAAGTGTTCTTCAAGAGATGTTGCTAGTGGGTGTTGTATCAAAGTTGTGTTTGGTGCTTCAAGTGAATTCTACAACAAAGACTATTGAGAAGGCCAACGAGATCCTTAAGTTGCATTCTAGGGTTTGGAAAAGCTCCCCTTGTATTCCTCGTAATTTGCTCTCTTCATATCCTTCTTCTTAATCAGAGGAATTGAAGATCAAAATACAGTGTTTTTTTTTTTAGTTTTTTGTGAATATGATTGGAAAAACAGTAAAAAGATATATATGGGCATGAAATCATGTCCAAAAGAAAATGTTGAGCCTAAACATATTTTTTCCCACTTTTGGATACTTCAATATGTGCTTTTATACATGTAATTTTCTATATATTGGGATGATTTTCACCTTGATGTCAATAGATTGTACTACTTATTCCCTCAAGAGTTTCATTTTCAACATTCTAGATTTCATTTTTGTTCCAGGAAAGTTATAAGGATCTTTAACTAAGTTCTAAACCAGACCATTTCTAAAAATACAGATCGAATTCATTTTTTGGTCCAACTTAACTGCAAAAACTTTGATCAAAACTCGGTTTCTAGGGTATATACCAGCCATGTATATAAATATTCATTTTGGAAACTTCCTGGAAAGAAAACAAATACCTCCTATTTATATATACACAAATGTTGCAGGGAGATTTCTTGAGTTGATCTTACCATGTGTTGGAAGACAAGAATGGAATCGCATTCTAAAAATAAGATTTCAATTCTTAACGTTTGGTTTGTTTTTTGAAAACCTAGAATCCTATTCCTTAAGAAAATGATTCCCAAAAAATTACTAAAAATGACTAAAAATGGGGAATATCAAATTGCCATGTTTTTTTTTTTTGAAGGAAGGTATCCCTATTGAAAGGGGAAAAGGAGGCCAAAGAATACAAATGAAAGCCAGGAAAGAAACTAAAACAGACTAATAATACAAACAATCTTTCCCAAGAGAAAGCGAAATCCTCAAAATGATACCCACTGAATTCTGGCCTAACCGCATCACTCAGCAGAATATCAAGAACTTCAGCTTCATCATCAAAGCATCCCACGAAAACACTTTATCCTTAAAGATACGGGAATTCCTTTCGATCCAAATGGACCAGATAATAGCAAAAGGAACACAGCTCCACAGAATCCTAGCCATAGGAACACTGCCATATTGTTTGGATGAGGCGGGAATGAGATTCTTAGGGTGGGGAAATCACAAAACCACCTCCCTAATGAATACGATTTCAAGTTTAAATAAGCTAACCAAACATTGGATGGAATCTCATTATTAAGAATGTGATTCTATTCTCGTCATCCAAACGTTAAGTACGTGAATTTGCGATTATAGTTCTTAAAAATCACATTTTTAAGAATGTGATTTCTATTTCCGCAACCTAAAGATGATCATCTGACCTGCCTTATTTTATGAAAAGACGGTAATTACAATTTTTTCACCTCGTGAAATATGCCTAATTTATTCTAATTCTTGGAGGTAGGCCTTTGTGATTAATTTGAGGGGTCCTAAAGATAGGAATAATTATTGGTTCACCAATTCATGGAATTAAATCTCACCTGTCCTCCCCATCCCCTGGTAATGATCAATTGATGGAAGGTTCTGGATAGCGTACCTGGACCAATTTGATCAGACTAACTTGGATATATCAGGCACACACTCTTCGAGAAATACTTATATTTAGGTAGTTTTTTTTTCAACCTTAATTTGTTGGGAAGGAAAAAAAAAAGCTTTGGATGATTTTTTAGGAGAGAAGAAGAATATTAACTGTTTATTAGTCTATTTTGGAACATTGAAAAGGACTTTGAAAGTGAAACATTTCGAGCTTCAAATTTAAAGAAAAAAAAAAGAGTTGAACTAAAGATTTTTCAGAGTAATAATTCTATTTAAATAAATTTACGTGGCACCCCCTTATTTGTCAACTTCCCACAAGCTACATTGGTATATGGTATTTCACTGTGCTCCTCTACTGACGGTGCCCATGTCCAGCTGTGGCCTCTAGTAAAAACTTTTCACAGGATATTATTAAGTATTTATGGGCTGATCACTTCTAGGTTTTTAGGGGCGGCCGTGGGCCAGTAATGAGTAAAGACAAGCCGGCCTTATATATATATAGATGTTGAAGGGCTGCTGACTCTGTAAACTATCTATCCATTGAATTAATGAATCGGACCTTCACGTCGTTTGATGACTGAAAATGGCGTACATGCAATATGGAAATCGGATATTATTAGATCCAGTAGATTATAAATGGTGTAGTGCGTCAGGTTTTGTTTGCATCAGTACTTAAACTAACCTCACCCTTAGATACAGTAGATTTATATGGGCCGGTCTAGCCAGTTCTAGGCTCATTTAATAAAAACTTGCATTTTGTTGATCATTTGTTTTTTATAGAAGGGACTATTGCTCAAATTACAATGATAAGGCGAAGATACATCATTGTCTGCTCTCAATAGGTATGTGAGAAGCACAGAGTGACCGTCAAGATCATAAGAAGGAGTTGCCAAACCGGAAGAAGAAAAACCACCAACATCTATGAGCATACAAAGGTCGCCACTACAGACGAAGAAACCTCGCCACTACGAATGAAGAGAGGGCTCCAACATATTACATAGGTCGAGCGTAATGGCAAACCACAGCCAATAAAATTTGAACCCAAGAAGAATTGAAGCCAAGACCTCATAAGTCATGGGCTGGTTGCACAGCCACAACATGCTGTTGGTCACTTGTTCTCATCTTCTTCCACCATATCCTCTGCTGGGTGTGGCCTGAAACCCAATCCCTCTAACCCTATTGAACCTTGTTTGCATACATGAATCCAATCAAGCCCAGCCAGAAGCCCAGCCAGAAGCCCAACCAACTAAATACCCGATTGGAGGTCAGGAGGTGGTCCAAGCTCGAGCCCAAAAACGGTTGTGCACCCCTCCCCATAACCTAGGTCGTCTTGGGATCGAAACTTCTTAGATTTTTTTACCATTAAGTTTGTTCGATTTAATTCTAGAATTATATATCTATAGGTACTATTCCATAGACTTGTTGGTAGCGGTTACCATAGTCCATTCATGGCGGTTCCATTTTAAGGTTGCTTTGATATTGATCGATCATATGTTCTTGGCAGTTTTTTCATGCTTCTCACACACCTAATTTCGTATGCGCCTCTAATATGTATCTTTGGTAGTACTATAATACTCCCTTTCTTTCCCAAAAAAAAAAAAAATCTAGCTTAGCAATTTACCTCTTAATCAAATTTTGTGGCCCATTCAGATCAAATTAGTAATGGACCAGGACCACCACGGCCAACAATAGGCTGG
Organism: Macleaya cordata; assembly: GCA_002174775.1. Classification (NCBI taxonomy): domain Eukaryota; kingdom Viridiplantae; phylum Streptophyta; class Magnoliopsida; order Ranunculales; family Papaveraceae; genus Macleaya; species Macleaya cordata. The sequence continues at coordinate 655,055 of MVGT01002634.1, read as the reverse complement.
GCTATCCTTCAATACGTATCAGGTTCGGGCCTGGGTATTTTGAGAAGTCAATGCTAGGCCGATAGCCCGATTAGATTGGTTGTTGGGCTGAACTCGTATTGGACCTTTCTTAGGGGTTACTTTGGGCTGAACATTGTTCGAACGAACCAATAATAAAATTAGGTTTTAGTTTTTATTTGTACTAACAACTTGACAATAAGACCTTACCCTATGGTTTGGAAGTCTGCCCTCTCCTTGGAATTCGTCAGGTTCTTTAAGAGGCCCGCACACTTTGGATTCATATTTTTCTAGCAAATGGCAAACTCTACCTGATCGAATATTGTATATGTGACAAATGAAACAGCTGTAAGCCACGTTGACCTGGCTTCTATTGGCTTTAATTTACACCTCAGCGTGTACAATTGTCTTTATTATGCTCGATCAACAAAAAAAAAAATTTATTTATAGCACAAAGGATACAAAAGACAGCAAAAAACAAGGAGCTAGCCCAAAAGCATCACAGAAAATGTCTCCCATCACAACTACGTTAGCACCACAACCCAGCCCCTCAATTCCACATTCACCCCTGCCTCCAAGGCACCCTGAAATAGCACTTTTCCATTCTTAAACAATCTTAATTGAATGATAATTCTTCTTGGAAACTTCCTTCTTACTAGCCTGTACAATTGTCTTTTCCACATAACATCTTAGTACTACTAGGGCTAATAAATGTCATAAAGAATCCTTACATAATAATGTGGCACAATATTATTAATTATCGTTTGTATTAAATAAATCTGAAAAAAAATATTGGATGGTTGCGTACAATTAAAGTGCGTTTGAGTACTAGTAATTCCTAAAGTTAATGGTTGGTCCTCAAATACTTACAGATTGAAAGTTTGTTGATCTCTCTAATTTTCTCTGTATCATTCGTGGCGCTTATTTCTTTCCACCTGTTAGTAGCGCATTCTCTTTTGTGCCATTACTTACTCATACGTGTAGATGGACAATAACCCTATTATAAATAAATAAATAAAAATTTCTTCAAACCTTAATTAATAATAATAATCTAATCATTTAGTCTTTCTTTATCACTCCATAATGGAGGTCACGTTATTACTCATTTTTTATTCATCAGTTGAATATTGTCCAGTGAGATACGTTGTATAATTTTAAGAAGATAATGAAAAATTATCATCAAACAAAAAAAACAAAAAAAGATTTGGAAAATCAAATTGGTCATAAAATATAACAACTGGTAAACCTGAAATACCCCAAAATTTAATAATATGAGAGAGTTCCTACACGTAGTTGGGTTTGTATCAAAGAAGTCTACGCATTAGAACGGGTATTATCTAATTTTTTTTGATAGAGACAATTGTACAATTTTTAAAATTTTAGCTCTACTTCCACCTCACCTTTTTTTTTTTTTATTAATAACAACCCATTTACACCGACATTTATAAAGAGCCACATGAAAATGATAATAGGGTTTCTTTTTTCATATCAGAATCATCCTCACAAAATCGACCCTTCAACGAATATTGCCCATTAAAAAGTGCTCGAATAGGGTAAGAATAAAGTAGGTGAAATAGGTATTGGACGTATAATTCGGCTCAATGTGGACCTCATATNCCAAACGTGTGTATTCAACTGAGAAATTCCAATCCACTCGTTTGTATATATTAACCTAACAGGCTAACAGTACTAGTAGTAGTCATGAGGACCACCATATTGATTGTTTGTCTTCTTCTTCTTCTCTCTCGTCAATCTCGGGAACATGCAATTCCAATCCACTCGTTTTACCAAGTCAAAGTCAAAATGTCAAACCTAATAACATTTCAAAGCTCTTCATTGCACAGACGTACTTCTTTTGAATACCCCAAATTAATGTTATTTTTTAAATGATCGAACAGGTCATCATTTCAAACCGGTTCTAAGACCGGCCGTTAGAACCAGCCCAATCCAATCCAGATCTTGATGAAATGAAGCACACTAATAAGGGTGTACTTAATCGGATAATTGGTTCCCGGACATTATTGAACTACCCAAAACTGGATCTTATTTAATTAGTTGGTTCTGGTCCGATGCTTGAGTCTCTATAATCAGAATTGGGACAATCATTTCTGGTTTTAATCCGTTCTTGGGTATTTCAGTTTTGATTTTTCATAATTTAGTTCTTATAGCCAAAATGTTTAAAATGATCGAAAAATACCTAGAACTAGGTTAAACTGGTTATCTTTTCTTCCAAATTTGTTGATTATCAAAATTATTAATATTATTTTTTTTGGAGAGCAAAAAAAAAAAAAAAAAAAAAATCCCAAGATCATATTTTGCAAATAACACTCATTGCAGAGACAAATTCAGGTCCTAACTATCAATGTATATTTGCTCAATAATTGTTAAATTCATACAAAATATAAGCCCCATAAATACAAATAAAGAAAAAAAACCCAAATTAATCTAATTATTCTTTTATTTAATTGTTACCTAGCAATTTGCCTTGTTAACAAATAAACATGAATACAAGGAGAATTATTCCAGAAATTTGAGTGCAACCTAAGAACCAATTTTGCGCTTTCTTTTACATTTGATGCATTGTCTGCCTGAAGAACCATGCAAAGTTTTGAAACAGCTCCAACATTTAACATCTCTTGAAGCACCTCATTTGTTGGAGAAAACCTACAAATTGATGCAAGAATTCGGATTGCCAAATCGTCGGCTGTTGGAGACACTCTAAGAATCCTTTTCGACACCATTGCGATTCCACCGGCATGATCAAGAAACTTAGCTCGTCCATCTGCACATGAACATAAATTATCCAAAACACCAAAGATCAACTCAGTGATCCTCTTTTCAGGTGTACTCAATTCGAGTTCGATGAGCTCCAAAACTGCACCAGCTTCAATGGTCATTAATCTGTTTCTACTCCATGGAGAAGCTTCTAGAAGGACATGAAGGGCAGCTTTGGTAGCTTGGTGAGAAAAATTCTCTCTCAAGATCTGTACTACAGCTTCAAAGAATTCTAACTTCAGTCTTTGAAGGATACTCACATTTGCAACTTCAATGGTGGATTTCAAGATTGAAACTGCATGGGTTTTCACCACTGCATGATTATCAATCTGATCGTGTCGTAAAACCCATGTTATCGAATCGATAAAATCTTGATTTTCCATAACAAGAACCTTAAATTCTTCAATAGAAACCCTAATAATAATATGAAGAACACTTAGGGCTTCCTCAAGACCAGTGATTTCCTCTTTCTTGAAACATGCCCTAATGAATGAAACCATGGCTTTATTTACACCAGCTTCTATCATGCACTTTCTATTCCTCTCATTCTCTGTTGCAAGACTTTCAAGTTTCTTCAAAGACTTCAATTGTAATTGAGGAATTGAAAGTTCTTGAATGAGTTTAAGGACATGAATCTTGTTGAGAGGTGATTTTGGAGTTGGAATTCGATCGACACCATTCGACGCATTTATCGTGCACCAAGCCTGAATTAATCGACGAAGGGTATGATTCGGCGTTAAATCGGAATCTTTGGGTAAGGGTAATTTTGTGACAGGGCAATAACTACTAGTATTTGTTGAAGAAGATAGCCATTGTTCGATGCTTTCGCGGTCGTATGTGATGCCGGTAACAACCGTTACCGGGTCTTTCATGATCTGTAGAGATATGGGGCAGATGAAATACTGAGGAACTTCAACTTCATCCATGAAAATTAAGGAATTAAAGAGTTAATTAAAATTGAACAAAAAAAAAAAAAAAGACTAGTTAGGGTTTGGTGAGAAGAATGGAGAAGAGGAGAAGTTTTGTTTTTGCTTTTGTAGGGTTTCAAAATGGTAAGCAAAAACGGCTAAATTTATATGGATTGGGGATTTGAAAAGAGGAGAAAACAAAGATTGTGAAGCAAAGAAAATTCCACAAGTTTTTAAAGGGTTTGGGTCTTCTTTTTTCTAGTTAGTCTTACATTCAAAAAAGTCGTTTTCGGCGGTCTAACTCCAACGAAATTATTGTTCATATATCATACATTTGAGTCCAACTTTGATGTAGAATTTATCATCAAAGAGTTGATGCAGAATCTTCTAGAATTTTTCCACGTAGGACTATTTTAGATGTCCTATTAGATGGACCTGTGCATGGAAAATCAGCTTAATTGATTGGTGATTTCTATCCATTGGATTACATCAATAATATAGAGGCATTCAAATCTAATGGCTAGGAATTCATTGGAATTTTTTTTGATACTCGAGGATTAAAGTATTCATTCAAAAGGAATGCCATTGCGTGCCCAACATGTTATAGAGGATGACATCTTTCACCAGATAGGTCATCCTTGAGTAAATTTACACCCTTCTAATTTTTTTTAAGAGGTTATTGCACCCCCTCTTAGAACACCCCCTTATAACGCCCCCTCCTGTGGGGCCCACATGCGATGCATCTAGGGTTCATTTTTTTAGAGGATGTTCTTCACACTATGCATATCATCATATTAAAAAATCACTTCATTCTAAAACTTCTAAACCCTTCAAATTAACCTTTAAAAATTAGTAACTATTTGAGGGGTCAAATAGTTACCAATTTTTAAGAAGTAATTTTAGGGGGTTAAAGGTTTTAGAACGAGCTGATTTTTTAATATGATGATATATATACTAGTGAGGAGAACATCCTTTAAAAAAATCAGCCCTTGAATGCATCACATATGGACTCCACAAGAGGGGGCGTTTTAAGGAGGCGTTCTAAGAGGGGGTGCAATAACCTCCCTCTTTTTTAATTTATAGTAACAATTATTTTAAAAATTAATTAAAAAAAAAAGAATGACAATCTAATTTTTTAATTATTTAAAGTATTTAAAATGATGTAATTTTTTATGAAAATATTTATAATTTTAAACAGTAAATAAATCATCTTCATGAGAAACTAGATTTATAGAACATTGGGCATTCTAACATCGGGCAAAGGATCTGCACTTCTCTTCATTTAATCAAGTTGGTACACAGATATGGTTCATACATCAAACTTTTGATGATCAATTCAACATCATAGTTTCCTAGGTGCACCGGCTTAAGCGCGTGCAATATTAGTGATAATCATTTTGAATCAAGGTCTTTATCAAAAAAAAATATTTGAATCAAGGAATTACAACTACTTCTAGTCAATTTTTGTTGTCGTTGTTGTTGATTTTTTCTGTTTTTTTATTTAAAAAAAATAGCAGAACAGACTTTTTGGTTACAAATTTACAATTGAGGGTTGGTTTTTTGGAACGCTAGATTTTTGACAAAAATTCTTGACCTTTGATTTCCAACTATGCGATAATTGTAAATTTATTGATAAATGAATTTTTTGCTAAAATCATAAATGATGGGACATCTCAACAAAATTATTACCACTAGATGATATAAATCAAAGGTCAAGAATTTTTGTCAAAACATCCCAACCCTAGCTATAATTATTCAAATTATTAACAACTAATTAGATATTTAATGCTGACCTCATTGGCTCATTCATATTTACAAGGATCCCTATAGCTTAGAGGTACCGTTGGGCTTGCGTAAACTTAGTCTTAATCTAATTTGTGTTTTTTTATGACTTTTTTCCTATTTTGCTTTTTCACTTTTACAACTTAAAAAGAAAAAAGAAAAAAACCTGGTTGCATTTTGCGTGTACTTTATGGCCCTATGTTTTTTTGCCTTTTTTAGTATTTTTCTACCGTATTTTTGTTTGTCCAACTTTAAAAGCAGTTTTATTTTTTTCACTAACCAGGTATCCACGTCCTCTTAAAGTACTCTCAATTAATCCATAATGCTCACCTCTAATTTACACCACCGAGTAAATTAGAGAATTAATTATCTGAAGTGGTCTTAAGAAGAGTCCACCACTCACACTTCCAAGTTCAAAGATATAATTTTTACCAAATGACTTTAAGAATAATGCTAGAAGTACTCCCATGATGACTCCCTCGAGATACCCTTATTTTAATTAGCTTATATATTTTCTTGCATAAATAAATATAAAAAATAAATATTTTTCCTTAGGGTTTTTAATATTTTTTTTTAATAATTTTCAACCATCTAAAGACCAAACTTAAAAATTTGTATGAAGTTGAGGTGGGTACCCCTTGTGTGGATCGATCATATCTATGTGGACCTTTATAAGTACCAGATTAAACTTATCCGGATTTAGGCTGAGGCTTGCTAGCTCAGGACGTTAGGCAGGCTACGTACCGTTATACATAACAACTCGCCGTATATCAAACAAAATTGGCCGTCTAAATTTATTTGACTTCGCGTACTGGATACTAAGAATCGCTTGACCAAAATCTTGGTTCCCAATAAAGATGGACCAAGTGATCTACGTCATATTGCACCCTTGTACACTAATTATTTGATGTACATCAAATGATGAATAGGCTAAAAATCACTTGAATAGTAAGATTACTTGCATAATTATATAGAAATCTTTGAAGGTTATGCAGAATCGAAGAATAGTTATATGCTCTCCATTATTGATGATTGAGTCTCTCTCTTCTTTTTCCATATCCCTCTCTCCTTTTTCTCATCTCTATCTTTTTTCTTTTCTTTTTTTATCCACTTGGTAGAGGCGATGGTGAAGGCCGTGGTGGTGGTGACTGTGGGAAAAATAATATGACGATGGTGATACGGTGTGGTGTATTTTGGAGGAAGCAGCGGTGGTTGATTGTGTTGTTGGTGTTAGTGGTGGCGATGGGGTGGGGGTGATGGTAAATCTGATGATGATGGTGGTAGGGTACCGGTGGGATATATTTTTGGTGATCGGAATTATATGAAGTGCTCCCCTTATCCAAAACTAACAGATGGGCTTTGTATTTAAAGACCATTTTTGTTAGCTTCCCTTCCATCTAAAACAGCTTCCCCAATGTTAGACCCCTTCTTTAATGAGATTGGATCTAATGCCATGTCTAATCATGTAGACCTGGCAACGGGTTATCCGCGGGTCGACCCTAGGCAGGTTGGCGGGTTTACGGGTCAATATTTATCAACCCTAACACTGACTCATTTAATAAACGGGTCAATTTCTCAGACCCTAACCCTAATAGGATTGACCCTAACGGCGACCCTAGTGACCCTAGTTATTTTTTATAACACAAATAAAATCAAATTACACTTGAAAAATTAAAATTAAACCACCTATCTGGCAGAAAAAAGTTAACAGAGCCTATCAATTAAACCACCACCTCTAAAATATGCTAAAACTCGAAAGCCATGAAAAAAAAATATTGAATTAGAAATTAATACTTATATGAAGGATGCTGGTTCATAGCATACCCACGGGAAAGTCCATTAAAACTTTTCTTTCCTTGTTTATATCTTCCAAACCCATAATTTCTTTTGTTTTTTATTTTAAGGGAAGGAAAAACTAAATTTATTCATGACTTTGAAGTACAGTATTTGTAATACAAGAGGGAAAAGAACCCTGCCAAACATTATATGACTTTAAAGAGATTGCAAGATCCAATAAATTGTTTTATCGACAAAAAAAAAACAAAGAGATAGCAAGTGTAGCAAGCTGATGAGCAACTTTGTTAGCTAATCTATGAATATATGAAATAGAAAAACCAAGATGTGCTGCAAGGAGCGATCTATAATCATGGATGATACTTCGAATGCGCCAACGAGGAGTTAATCTGCTATTTATAAGGTAGAATACCAGTAACCTTGAATCACCTTTGAATCTGCTATTTGTAAGGAGGGATTAATCCACAATCGTGGTCATCATCACAAGGATCACCGTCTTCCTCATCATCGCANCGGGTCGGGTTAGGGTAGGGTTGGCGAGTCGGGTCAGCTTTTGCCAGGTCTATAATCATGCCACGTTCTTATATTGTCCTTATTAGCAGACGTCGCGGGGCTTATTTGTGGTGAGGACCGAGGCTGATCCTCACCATATATATCATCATGCTCCAAATTCAGCACGTTCTAAAATATCTAATATTCTCAAATCAGCCTTAAAATTTGGGAAAAAAAATTCCAACTCCTATTTATCGTTGATTCTAATTAACTTTTGACAGAAGTTTTAGAATAGAGTGACTTCTAAATATGATGATCTAGAAAAATCAGCTCTTGAACCTTCTTCAAAGGAGACCTAGAAGGGCAGAATAAGAAAATAGCATTATTTATTCTCGCAATATATGGGCCTCACTTTTAATTAGCTAATTTCTCTTAATTAAGCAGCTCGCGTGGTAAATTTATTGTTTTATCATGAAGTTATGAGTTATTAGATGAAGATAATGAGGAAATTAATTGCACGTTTTACATTCTCACGTACCCTACCTATATAAATGTGTTACACATGTTGGTACTATTACTTGGTTTTTATCATGTCCTTTCTTTGCTATGTAAAATATATGTATGAATAATGGTGTTTTTCTGTTAGCTTTTTGTTTGAAATCTAGTGTGATCAGCTGCTGACTCAGCTCTAGATGTCGGCTAGCTAGCGGGTCCACTACTATTACTGTTCAAAGTCTTGATTTTGATTTTTGATTTGTTGGATTTGAGATTTTCTCAAAATAACTGTCACACTTCTTTGACTCTTGAAAACTACATACACTCTCTTTACCCTTTCGATCCGTTTCATCTAGAAATTCGGCCAAAAGAATCAGTCTTCCTCTACGGTCAACCGTGGGATGAGGGAGTGGGACCTATGTAGTCAAATTTTAGACCGTTAAATTTAAGTATTAATTTAAAAGGAGAGTCGTAAGATTAAAGTGTTATTACCTTATAATTCACTAGCTGATATTTATCTTATAACTCTCATCACTTCACAAAAAAAAATCCAACAATTCATTGAATTGGTGCACTCCCACACTCAATCGTGGGGCAGCTAAATTCAATCCAAGGTTATGTGTATGTCAAAACGTTGAACCTACCATACAGGTATCAGTCTTTGTTTCCATATTTTTAATCAACATTGGAACTTCATATATCTAAAAAAAAAAAAAAAAGGGATGATATTATTTTTTTTTTTTTTTTTTTTAAAAAAAAAACTTTTAAAAACACCCTTCTTACATGCAGCAAATCTAATGGACACTTCAAAACATCAAATCCATTGTCTAAGCAAGTCTATTTACAGGGAACCTCGAATTTGAAGTTTGCTTAAGGGTACTGAGAGGATCATAAGACTTCTTCTGGTTGGAGGAAATTTTGTCGATGGAGTTGATAGAGATGAAAATTATGCATGAAAAATTGGTAAAAGAGGGGCAAAAGGTGACGCGTTAGCGGGAGTTTCCTACGATCCTAGGTAATTACTAGGAGTTAAACAGTTTGACTCATAGGAATTTGCTCCAATCACATTTACTTCACTAAATTCCTATGGATTTTGGAGTCTGACCAGTAGGCTAATAGTTATGGAAAATGCTAAAAGGTACGCACATTTTGGAGGATTCTCTTCCCCCAAACCCATCGTAAGGCTGTTATTCTCTCATGATTTGAATCACATCCTCGATTTCCGTATTCCCCAAACTTCAAGACATAGACCACCTTCCACCTCAGGGAAGGATGTAAATCCCCCCAAAAGTGCGTCCGTTGTAGCACTGCCCTATAGTTATACTCCACCCAAACAGGCCTGCAAAACCAAGCTGTCAAAGCCCGATTGACTAGACCTGGTCGGACCAGCTTTGCTCTTTGTTGGCCCAGCCCGACCAAAGGATTTACTAATCCGACCAAGTGCTACCCCTACTATGGGTGAGGCAAAGTAGCTGCTATTGCCAAACATGGAATATTGGATCCCACAGAAATTAATCGCGAGGGAATGTGGAACCATTAATCTAGGGACCAGCCATGGATGGTTCTTTAGTACTTCTTTACAACATTGAGAAGATATAAACTTGATTTTGGCGTTTAGCTCTACTGCAATATCTATGGAAATTAAGTAGAGCGAGGTAGATTTTGGTCTTTCTGGGCTCTTTAGGTTAACATGTAAGTATGAGATCGAGTACTGAAGAATATGAGATCTGCGTGTTCTTTACGTTGAATTTGTTTTTTAATTTTTTACACCCACTTATAATGCTAACATAGATGGTAAAGAAATCTTATTCAGAAAAAATAAAGCTCTTGAATTATTTTTACATGGGCATATAAGAAGGTGTAAGCTTGGTGTAAGAATAATATGGTGTAATTCTTTTGTTTGTAGTGGAAAGGTTTTGGGTGTTGTAGAACACCGTAGTACTGGGAGGATGCAGGCATGCAGGCCCTAACATCTGTAGCCAATTAAGTTGTTCGCTTAGCGGTCCGTTCCGTAATTAAGAGCCTGTAATGCATGGCCCATTAACCTTGCACCTAACCCTCTAGTCTAAATGTACGACCCGACCCGACCCTTTATGGCTCAACTTGCTTATACTTCGTATCTAACCCATTTCTTAAAGTGGAGACTATCCAAAGGTGACTTCTTTACCATGTAAATAATTGTCATAAAAAACTTGTCGTTNCGTGCTTATACTTCGTATCTAACCCATTTCTTAAAGTGGAGACTATCCAAAGGTGACTTCTTTACCATGTAAATAATTGTCATAAAAAACTTGTCGTTTTAGACCTTTTAACCTCATTTAGAAAAGATTGAATTTTTAAGTGTTCTTGACCGTTCATTTTACTTTTAATTTTCAATCAACTTTTAATTAAGATAAAAGTTTTAAAATGATTTAATCTTTTATGAATATTACTTAAAATGTAATGCTTTAGTTTTCATTTTATTGAATCATCTTCATATGAGCCCTAAAAATAGGGTGTAAACATAAGAGAAGGTGAGAGCAAATCCTCAGTACTCAAATATCTTATCCCCTTGCTGATTTCCCCTCGTATGGCTCACATGGAAACGATCTTTGGCTTTCTGTGTAGTGAGGTTTTCCTTTCCCTTCGTAATTGATGTTTCTACTTTCTGTTTCGTCCTTTCCTGAATTGGATTAGGCGGTCTGTATGCTTGCTCTCTATAAATATAATTTCGTTTTTATTGATCAAAAATAAAAAAATCTAATGGCTGATATTTGGTGAGAATTTTCTCCTCACCGTATAGATCATTCTCACAAAAAATCAGTCGATTCTAAAATTTTTAATATGAAATTAGGCTGGAACCCCAATTCTAAATATGCTTTAACTTCCCACCCAACTAACTTTGGCTTTTTAAATGCAACCCAAATTGTTTTCGTCTTTTGTACACATGGTATTTTCAACTCTTTGACTTGATTTTATTTTTTATTGACATATTTGCCTTTCCTTTGTTTAGAAAGGAAGTAATAGAGAGAATTTTAAAGAGAGAAATCTTAGAGAGAGAGAGATCGTAGGTGATGACTAGGGGCTGCCTTCTTCACCATTTTTTCCGCGAGTTAGATCTGTCGGCGATCACTTCATCCTCTTCTTCTTCATCTTCTTCATCTTCTTCTTTTTCTTCTTCCTCTTCTTCTTCTAGAGATAGAATTTTAGAGAAAGAGAGATTATAGGTAATGGTCGGGTTGCCTTCTTCACCATTTTTTCTGGCAAGTTAGATCTTTTGGCGATCATCACTTCATCTTCTTCTTATTCTTATTCATTTTCTTCTTCTTCTTCTTCCACTTCTTCTTCTAGAGAGAGAATTTTAGAGAGAAAGAGATTGTAAGTGATGGGGGCTGCCTTCTTCACTATTTTTTTTCAGAGAATTTGATCTGACGACGATCACGTCATCATCTTCTTCTTCTTCTTCTGTTCTATCTTCACCTTCATCTTCTTCATTTTCTGTTAAAAAAAAATAGTATGCAAATGTGTGCAATAGCTATGCAACTGAGATGTAAGTGAGGTGCAAGTGAGGTAGAAGTAATGTGAAGTAATGTCCAACTGATGCAAGTGTTGTGCAAGTGAGATGAAAGTGTTGTGCAAGTGAAACGAACGCAGAATTTTACAATAATTCCTCCCAAACCTCCAAATGAAATAGAAAATTTTACTAATTCACCTCAAAATTTCACCGGAAAAGCGCTGGAGAATTTCTCTACAGAGGTCTGATTTGATCGCCATCTGATCTTCCACAAGATATAAAGAGAAATTGAAAAGAAAGGAGAGTCCAAGAAAACTGTATTCATCGAAATTCGAGAAGAAAACAAACAAGACTTTCTTGGGGGAAGAAATTAGGAATTCTAATCAAGAGAAAGAAGACCCTTTTTCTTTGTCTCTCTAGAACTTCAAAGACGAACAAAGAAACAATCTCAGCAAAATAGTTTCCATAAAAGTCACAGTGAAATGATCATTGAAAATTGTAAAAAGAAAATCCTTACAAAGATCTACATTTTTTTTTCTAGAAAAGGAAACAAAATCGAATTGAAGGATATCACGGGATCTCAACTCCGTCGTCTTCTCCGATCGTCGTTTTCTCTGTTAGTTCTTCAACTCCTCCAAATCGAAAATGTAATTTTCATTTCTTTCTCTTCCCTGTCTTCTCTTTTTAATTTTTAAGGGAATGTATTATTGTCTTTTACTATTTTTTGAGTTTTATTTAAAATGTTAAAGTTGGGTGGGGTGAACCTAAATTTAGGGCTGATTTTGGATTTATTTCCACATTCCTGAACTTTTAACGCCATTAACATTATTCAATATAAAAATAAATTTCTTACCGTTGATTTTTCAATCAACTGTTTATGGCGTTAAAAGTTTTATAATTGGCTGATTTTTGTGAGAGTAGTTTTAGGATGATGAGAACATTTTCACCAAATGTCAGTCATTAGATCATTTTCATGTGAACCTCACAAGGCAAAATCAAGATAGAACAAAGGACTTGAGGACAAATGATCTGCTCTACCTTGTCATCAAAGTTTATATATCTCATGTGGGTTATTTCTTAATTTTAAAGTTTCATTTTCCCGCAGAGTTTGTAGACTATATATACAAATAGTACTGTTATAAGTTTATAACAAAATGGCCGGTGACCATGAGCTAGTCCTTCATTGTCGTGGGGAATCGGTTTTATGTTTCCTGGAATTTTATGATGTGTTTGACAATGAATGTACGTAAAATTAAGGTCTATGTTTCTCTTTGGACGTACGGCGACGATGTAGCAGCTGGATGTGCAGCTTTGAAATTGGCTAGGGAAGCAAGTTCATTAACGGAACCTGCAATCTTTTCTATGCGTGCAAGGATCTCGACTAGTAGGGAAGCGACTGTAGCAGCTGGTATCATCTCTAAGATGTTAGTTTTGATCTCCAACATTGAAGCTCTTTTCATGACAGTTTTAAGGTTATCGGAAGCGGTTTTTGAGTTCGTCATGTGTTCAACAACGGCGTCTGCAGGGTGTGTCATTGTTTTCATTGATGAGGATAGTTCCTGCAAAACCTTGCTAGATTCCATGCTCATCCCAATGCATGCATCTTTAATCATCTTCTTGAATTCCAATGGGGCCTGCAGAAGTAACACAAGTTGGTTAGGTGCTTTGTCAAAATTAACCTAGTGTCGTCCCAAAGGAAAATAAATGCTCATGTGCATGATACTATGCTGACTGAAAGAGAGTCGAAAATACAAATATCCAACTTAGCTTGTAATGGAAATCATGTGATAAAAGATCATTGATCAATCAGAAATGATTTTTAGACTAACCGTTTTATAAAATTTATGCCAGACGTTTATGTGGGAGGATGGGATCCACCACTTTTATCTCCTTACAAAAGTATTTTAAATGGGTTTCTAACTTATATGGCAATAGGACCCACTATACCACATAAGCGTCTACCACTCTTTTGTGAAGGGTCGGTCCAAAAAAAGTACTACCGTTTAGCAATATATATGTTAACCGGCCAATTAGATGATTTAAATAAAGGTCAAGCTACTTTGTCCTTTTCAAAAAATAGGTCAAGGTACTTAATTTGTCAAAATTAACCTAGTGTCGTCTCAAAGGATTTTGACCAATATAAATATAGGTTTTTTTAATTACGATTTTGTTAATATATAATTTTCTGATCATACTTGGATTTCAGAGTTGATGCAGCTGCTAAGAGCTTCAATTTCGTATGCACATTGCCGAGTTAATGTTCCTATCTTCAAATATTGTTTCCATGGATGACGGAACTTGAAACGTCCGTGAGGTGGCTCCCATCTCGCAAAATTAGCCTACAAAATCAAAAGTTAACTACAATATAATATTGATCTATCTTACATGTTGAGAATGAAATCTTTGCAAACCCAAAACATAATGATCTTAGGTTAACTATTTAGATGCCCGCAATTTTAATATAGTATTAAAGCAGGCTCACACGTGATAGCCCTAAGGCCACGCGTGGTTAAACCAAATGTACGTAGTGATGAGAATAGTCCCACATGGGATATGAGAGCCTAGCAAACTTAAAATATAATGATTCTGGATTACACCACTCATTGCAAATTAGTTTTGAGTTGGAAGCCTACAAACTTAATATGGTATCAGAGCGCGGGCTCACACGTGATAGGCCCAACGGTCACACGTGCTCCCCGCCACCCAAAAAGAGTTCCACGTGCTAACAAACTTAAAATATAATGATCCTAGGTCACACCACTCATTGTCAATTGGTTTTGAGTTGGAAGCCCACAAACTAGTGATACACATTTAGAGATTTTGCTCACCAATGATTCTTCAGTTGTCTTAGAATTCAAAACACTTTTGTATAACAACGACTTGTTAGCCCTAGAAACCAAATCATCATTCTCTCCCTCCTCCTCATTTCCAAAATATTCTCCTCCAAATCCTGTAGCAGCTTATATATATAGCAATTAGCTACTGCATGCTGTAGCATTAATTGATATTACGTATCTGGCTAATCAGAAGACAATGAATTTAATTACCTTGTAAGAAGTCTGCAAGCTTTTCTATGTTGAGAGCAATCAGTTTGTGTAGTTCTTGACCAGCCCATACAGGGAACACAAAAATGGATATGATCACACACGAAAGACTACCGATTATAATTGCTAATAATCTATGGTGAGCAAGCTCTAACATCTCGTCCGCTCGAAAACCCGACACTGAAACTAAACTAAATGTCAATATAAATGTAAGCACCCCGTAATCGTATCGAGCCTTGATGCCAGGAAGGAATCGTGAGAAAGAAGACGCCGCAGCTACGAAAAATTAATAAACCCAAAGATAGAATTTAATTGATGAAAAAAAAAAAAAAAATTCTTTCATTATTTGTAATTATGAACTTAATTAATTAATTACGTACCTAGAAGAAAAACAAAGAGCTGGAGAAGTATAAGTTGTCCTTTACCACCAACCAGAGTTGCTAAATGATGAGCTCCAACACCTAAGGCACCAGCTAGAAATGTTGCCATTATTCTATTTAATCCTTTACCTAGGGTCGCCCCAACGCTAAATTCGAAGACGACCACGACCGTTAAAACAGCCCAAATACTGGAGTCTCTGGGCTTAAAGTAGTGGAGGAGAGAAACCAGTGAGAGTGTTAATCCAAACTTGATTGAATGTATTATCTTTCTTGGGTCATCTTTTCCAAGCTCCTTTACCTTGTTTGTGAATTCAACTACATTGTTCTTGAATTTCCCAGGCAAAGACTTAACCCAAGACCAGCCACATTTGAAAAATCCAGCAGCACTCTCTGATCTGCTTCTTATTATTCCTGATTCAATATCCATTTGGCTTAATTATAACAAATAATTAACAGATGGAGTTGGAGGAGACTGGTATGGATGATATTGAATTTATAGGAAATTAATTAAACAGTTAATTAATAATGTTTTCTATTTGACATATGCCTGCAGCAGGTGTTTGCTTAAATTCTCAACAATTAACATTAATGTCACGTCAGTCTATCTCCTGCAGCTAGGTAGTCTCATGCTGCATGTACTAATTAAAACTAATTGAGCTAGCTAGCTGTAGATTAATTCTTTGTTTCTGCGTATATGCAAGCACATGCTGTTTTGCTTTCGTTGAATATGCATGCAAGCATGCTGTTTTGCTTTCGTTGAATATATATGCATGAGAGGTACGTACGTAGGGCTCATCGTTCCCATCTGGTTAATTAGGATCTTTTATTCTTTATTTTTAATAAAATTCACCCCTTCTTCCATATATGGATGAGTTTCAAAAAAAAAAAAACAACTGATTGAGCTATATGTAGTAGTTACTTTTCTCCATTTTTCAGTTGGATCTTAACCAAGTTCGCTCGCTATATAGCACACTGAGTTGACACAACTGAGGGACTCATTCCAAATAGAGATAATCTAGGGTAGATATCTAGTGGGGATCGATGTTTGTACCCAAAATTTAGTCTATATATTCTAAAACTTCATTCTAACCCCATTAAAAATTGACAGAAAATCAAAAGTATAACAAATGTCTAAAATTTTCTAATTTTCAAGAATTTATTTGAGGTGATTAAAAATTTTAAAATAGATTGAATTTTGAACATAATGATCTACTCTACTGAGTATATATCATATTTACCAAAAATTAACATGTTTAACCTCGCAATTTTCGTAGTGCCATCCGACTCAAATAAGCTCGTCATTCAAAAAAAAAAAATCCCTTATTCTAGTAATTCAGTTTAAACGTGGTTAACTTTTGTTGTACTTTTTTACATTCAAGTGGGTTTTAGGTAAGTTGATCTGCCTTGGTGATGGTGAGAAACGTTGGGATTAATTATGGTCCACAAGCCTCGTGAGTGCGAGTTGCCATAGTTTTGTGTTGGGTGAGTTTATACCCAAAAAGCTCATGCATTATTGGGGGGAGAACCCACTTTTTTATATAATTTACAACTAATTTTTACACCCCATGCACACTAGTTTATGTGAACCCATATCTATAGATAATGATTTAAGAGTTGATTTACATGACAAGAGATTATCCATTCTCACAAAAAAGTCGGCATCTTTACATGGACTAAAAAATATCATATTTATAGAGAATAAAATGGGGTAGTAAAAGAATTAATTGGGCCAGTCATTTGAGCGTGAATCACGCATATCTAGCTCAATTTGGAGCCATATTAATGGCCACTAATTTTGTTAAGATGTCGCAATATAATTGTGTCGCCCTTTTGGGTGACAATTATACTATAAATTTTTGCATTTGTGAATATTCACGGTTTCCAAGCAGGGCCATAATGTTGGCCCTTTGGTAGTCCCTTTGGTCCCTGCCTAATTTTCGGTGGATATTATCAAGTCTCCATTTTAGGCATTTTTACAAATTTCACCTTGCGTATATATGTTAAATTTGCACAGATTTTCATTCCCGTAGCAAAATGCCAATTTAACCATCTTTAGTACGCTATTTTTTTTCTTTCAAATCTCTATTTTTCGTTCCATCAAGGCATCCACAGAGGTAACATTTCTGGCTAAATCTCCAGAAAATGTTACGCAGTGTAAGAATGGAGAACAACCCTACAAATCCTTGGTGTAAACTAAATTTGTTTAGGTTGAGATTATTTTAGATTTTATAGGGAAAAGACACATCTATCATTTATGAAAAGAAAAAAAAAATTAAAATGCCAGGCAGTGTCTCTGGGGGCCGCCTGCCATCAAAAGGGAGACCCCCCTCCCTTCTGATGCCAGACAGCCCCTAGGGACACTGCCTGATATTTTGAAAAAAAAATTAAAAAAAAATGACAAACATATCTTTTTTTAGTTTTTTATTAATTTTTTTTCACCAAATCTTATTTGGACCACTATGTTACTCTAAAATATTTGCTAAATTTGGTAAGTCAAATTTAACTTTAGCCTTGAACCAATGTGGATATCCTTACTGTGAATGCTCTAATACTGGCAACTCTGACATTATACCTAGGGGATAAATCTTATACCTAATTTAAGATTGGGGTTCTGAAATAAAAAGAACAAATAAATAAAATTCAGGGATTGCATTCTACTAGAACATCTGTGATGATGTAGGCAGTTAATTTTCTAGCTCTTGCTGTGTGTAAATTGTGACAAGCAGAGAATATTATTTCAGTCATCTTTTATGGAACAAATAAAAAGCAAAAAACAAATTCGCCTCAGTTTAATTTAAACTGCTTTTTATTAGTGATCCAATACCCACAGATTACTTGAACCAAGTGAGGAGACTCATGACCTTGGCCCAGTCCAATTTCTAAACGGCGTCGTATGTACTTTATGACTTGTTCAATCAATAATTCACACCTGCAAGATGTTTGGGTTTGTCCTCCTATAGTACGGACTAGGGACTTATGTTAAGGAATCGCATACATTAAACATGCTTTAAAAAAAAATGTATTTAAAATGAGTTGAGAAGTGAAACCAGTTCAAATTCATCAATCATCATATCTAAAATTCAGCCGGCACATTGGTTCTAAAATTTTTTGTTCTTTTTGATCCCTTGAATCAGCACTTTAAAATATATAGGAAAATGATAAATCCTTCTTATTCTTTTTGTTTTGGTCGATAAAAATAAAATTTATTGAAAGAAGAAAGAAGTACGTAAGTCATATACACCTCTCAAACTTATCTCAAATTAGTCATCTGACTAAACCCTTCTTATTACTTCCCATTAATTTCCAATGTGGGCATCATAAGGGTTTAGGGTACTTATTAAGAACATGGATTCCGCTGCCGCACCACATCTTTAATTAGCTTCTTAAATTCTTCTTCTTTTTTTCCCTTGTTAGCGGCATGCATGAGAAGTATGATTTGCTAATTTTTTTTCTTTTGTATTGTCAATTAAGTTACGGCCGCATGCACGTACAGTTTATATATTACACGTTCTACATACGTAGAAATCTTAGATGATCATTGATCAGGTTGAAATTCATTGCATGTTTTACATTTTTCACGTATATATATGAAGTTATATACGTTATTATGTTTTATTTTGGGGGGCATTATTTGATGATCAATCAATTTATCTTATAAAAGTATCTTAAT
>MVGT01002634.1:576116-636185 GCA_002174775.1 Macleaya cordata | reverse complement strand
TATATGTTGCATGGCAGTGTTTATATTATAGTCCATATTGATGGGTGATTTTAAGTAGAGATTTTGTAGGAATCAAGGATTTGATATAAAACTAGTAAAAAATGCTTTCTAACTAGTTTTCCACTAAATTCTTAATCCCCACAAAATCCCTAGTGCTTGTTTGGATTGGAGATTTAGTTGAAAACTAGTTAGATTTAAAAACATGATTTTTAACTAGTTTTCCAACAAATCTCCAATCCCCACAAAATTCATAGTATTTGTTTGGATGTAGGATTTTAAGTAGGGGTTTTGTGGGGACGGAAAATTTATAGTCTGTTTGGACAAGGGATTTGTGAGAGGGATTTGGTGAAAAAATCATGTTATATTTTTTTTTCAAAATCCCTGGTCCCCACAAAATCTCTCCCTAAAATTCTTTGTCCAAACAGACTATTAGTAAAAAACTAGTTAGATCTATAACATAATTTTTAACTAATTTTTTACTAAATCTCTGATCCCCACAAAATTTCTATTTAAAATCTTCCATCCAAACAAACTATATAGTCTGTTTGGACAAGGGATTTGGGGGAGGGATTTTGTGAGGACCAGGGATTTGGTGGAAAAATCATTTTATATTTTTCCTCAAAATCCATGGCCCCCACAAAATCTCTCCCTAAAATTCCTTGTCCAAAAATACTAATAAAGTATTTTGTTGAAATTAATTTACAAAGCTGACTTATCAGCTAGCTGATATAAGATTCATCCGCTGGTCCACTCCAAGTAGTTGGTTATATTATTAGCCAGCTAGCTTGCTACCACTTTCTTCTTTCAAATTGCTTCCAAAGTCATCTTCGAGTCTTTATTTTGATTTTTGATGTGCCGGGTTGTTGGCCAATATTCATTAGGTCAAACTTATTAATAATTTGACTTACAAACCCTACCATCTTGTCTTAAGTATCATCTAGAATCATGGTTGGCGGATTCGGTGGGCGACTTGGTGGTAACTGAGTTCGAGTCACCATTGAGTCAGCCCAAGTCACTAACAAGCTAAAAATATACAAAAAGCTAAGAAAAAAGAAATAGATTCAAGTCGACCGAGTCAAACCGAGCGAGTCAACCGAGTGAAGGCCGAGTCGCACGAGTCAATCCCGAGTCAAAGACGATCTAAAAATGTGAAAAAGAAAAGGAAAAAATAGTAGATCCGAGTCGACCGAGTCACACCGAATCCATAACGTGCCAAATTTGGTAATAGATAGTTAGCTAGGTGGTGATCGAGTCGATCGAGTCAGACACGACTCGGCCGAGTCAAGAAACCATGTCTAGAATGTATAGGTGCTATCTTTTTACCGACCAAAAAAAAAAGAATGTATTGGTACTAGATGTAATCTATACCTACAGCCTATATTTTGTCTCCTATGTTTGTCATCTAAATTATACTTTAACACATGTTTTAAATAGTCTAAAATATATTGTTCATTTGTCGAAAAAGAAGGTGATTGATCTGGTTTTGAAAATCTTCAAGAATGCTTATACTTCAATTTTCTTTTTTAAGAGTGGCGATATATATATATATTATTTTAATTACCATTAATTAAAAACTTTGAACCTAATTAATTTTTTTTTTTTTTTTTGCGACGATCAAAGTTATACGACCACATGATGGCAATTTGTCCTGACTCCTAAGGATCGGAAGGCCAAACCCAAGTTGGGCAGGGTCGTGGAAGGTTTTTCAAGGCCTGGGCCTTGGTCCTACCCGATCAATTAAAGTCCTGCTCCTACCCTACAGGCCCACCTCGACAGGCCAACACCCTAATGAGCGTACACTAGGGGTGTGTATTTTCAATCCAATCCAATGACACCGACCCACTCCAATCCAATTTTGTTGGATCGAAACCAAACCAAATAGAGATTGGATTAGGATCTGGTTGTAAGATTTCGAAATCTGGGTGGATCGGTAGGCGGATCCACTTGGTCGAAACCATTAATAAACAGACCCAACCTATTCTCATATACATGTAATAACTAATAATATTATATAGGCATTTGAAAGAATTAAACAATAAGTTAAGGGTACAATTGTAAAATACAACTTTAAAACTAAAACCCTAATCTAATCCAACCTACCGTTTTGTTTTCTCTTCCTTCTCTCTTCTCCATCGTTTTCATTTTCTTTATCTTATTTTCTACTCTTGTGATCTCCTCTCCAGTGTCCATTTTTTTTTTCTCTACTATTCTCCATTGTGTAGTACTCTGATGATTCGATCTCCTTACCTATCTTCTTCTTTGATATCTTCTTATAAAAAATATAAAAAAATCTTCTTATACTTTTTATCAGAAAATCTTCTTATTGTTATTGTTATACTTACATCTTAAGATTTAATTGAATTATAACTGTAAATTCATAGTTTATGTAATTATTTTCGAGATCTATTCAAATTTTTTCATTTCAGTTTTCCATTCGAAATCTTGGAAATTGATCAATTAATAATTTTTTTCCTTAAAATCTGATTGAAGAGGCCTGCAATCAGTATTATCCTTTTAGATTCTTTTAAAAAATTAGCACCTTCTAGGTACTTATAAATCATATTTTATTCATTATAATTGTTACATTTTTTTAATAATTTAAGTTTTTTCTCAAACCAATGAAACCAGCCAATCTAATCCAATCACATATGGATCAGGGTGATGGCTCGGATCGAAACGAATGTATATGCCTACAATCAGCTTCTGTTAATAAGATTGGCACCTATAAAATGACTCATTGACAAATTGTGAACACACGACTAGGCGGGGTTGGACCAACTTTGGGCTTTGTTGGCCCGGCCCGAGCAAAGTACAGTCCAACTCCAGGATGTTGCCAGCCCTACTACTGGTGAGGCAAAGTAGCTGCTTCTAAGTCCTGCCAAACATATTATAACCTTGGACCAGCCACCCATGGTTCATTGCAACATTAACAACATGTAAACTCGATTTTGGTGTTTAGCCCTAGGGCTCTAGTGGCTCTAAGGCCTCCTACACAACCAAGAAATGAAGTGTTCACTGATCATCAATCGGCTCAATTTGGTTTGAAGGACCCATCACAGAAGCGGACCCACTGAACTAGTGGGACCTATTTCTGTGGTCCCCACTCCGGGCCAGTCCCAGTGTCATCACTACACTGATTTGAAGGGAAAGATATATGGTGAGGGATCTTTAGCTCAAGCTGAGATTCAAAGGGAGGTCATCAGAAAAAAACAGGAGAGAGAAGGTAACTAGTAGCCTTTCATTTTTTCGTTGTTTCGTTCCCCTGTATTTTCTCTCTCTAGCTTCTTTCATACTTTGTCTTTATGAATTTACTTGCTACTGCTGGAAATAAAGAAAGAAAGAAAGAAAGAAAAAAAAAAAAGTTATTTTTAGTAAATTAGGGTTTGCTGTAAGCTTCTTGATTGATTATTTCTCTAAAATTTGATCCATCTAAGATACAAGTACGAATTTAGTCTGAAAAAATTTAAAATTTAAAACTTTTGAGTTCTTGTTTTTCTTTTTTAAATGGTTCAAACTTCAAAGAAGATAGGGTAAGAGAAACAAGATGCACAAAAAAAAAAAAAATTGTTGGGCACAATTGGGTGTAGAAATGAAGCTTTTGCACGATTAAATATGAAATTTTCTGTCAAAAAACAATGCAGTTTACTCATTAGTGGTTAAATTAACTCCGTTAATGGTTATTGTTGTCTTTATTAATTGTTGTAATGTAATTTATTAAGCAGGGAGGAAACCCCCAATTTTGAATACAATTAGGAGGATATAGGAGATCCCCATTGATCACTCTGTCACTTGTCTCTGTGAGTTTCTTGGGTTGGAACCCATGGCCAACAAAAATGGGTCATCATGATGTTTGCCAATTATAGATAGTCGTTTCTTCAAACTCAAGATTTAGGTTTTACATCCACTCTTAAGTTGTTTGGTACTTTTAAGTTATAGAATTTATTTCAAGATTACAGTATCTTAGTTATGATAAATAGCAGGCATGAACTCTATTTTGCAACATATTCAGAAAACAAAAGATCCAATTTTATGCTCCTTTTTAGTTCAAAACAGATTTTTTTGTTAGGTTTTTCTCTTCCATTTTTTTTCGGGTGAACTTCTTGCAATTGAACCTATGGAATCACCCATTGCAACACATGGGTCATCAGGATACTTGCCAATCACAATAATTTCTTCGTTCCGATGTCCTTAAAAGATGCACAGAATCGCCTGGTTAAAGGTTTCATGTGTCTCCTCCCATGGGAGGTCATGGTGGGCACTTTTCTCATTTTGTGGTAGTGCCTGGGATCTCATCTTTTTGGGTACCATTCCACCATAAAAACTGATCCCACTGGTCCTAAACTGCTCTTACACATCAGAAGAAAATGTTATGGGTTCGAGCTGCTTTGATCAGTTAATATGTAATTATGAATAGTAGCACATTTGTTCTAAAAGTAAAACTTGTTTAAGACTTTCAATTGTTTTTTACAGGTTCAATGGTGTATAAAGAATGTTGTTATTAGTGCCTGGGGCTTCGATGGAGATTGATCCTGTAAGTTTACCAATTTGATCATTCAATTTCTTGCTAAAACTCATATCTACTTTTGACCAACCTCTACAAAATATTCTACTTATGGATTCCATTACCCTAGGAAACAGAAATGGAAAGAAATAAGGCTCTCATCATACATCATTAAGTTATCATAGCTTCATTAGCATTTGAATCACCTCCATTCATTACTTTTCTATGTTTACTGCTTCTCAGCAGTATTCTCTATTCTATTGTGGTTGCAACTGTTTATGGACCAAAATTCTGGAGCGTATTTGACATTAGAAGTAGCATGTTTGTTTTTCTTAGTGAAAATCAGGAAAAGATTGTCCAAACCCCCTTAAATAGTCAGACATTTCATTTGAAGTATTTGATCTATAATATTATAACTGCTTATTGCCTAAATTCCGTTTCCCCCTTCGTTTCTTTATTCCAGGATAAAGAAACAACTGCTCCCTGCACTATTGGTGATCGATCAACTAGTGACGTTATTGTTCGGATACGAACACAGGAGGGTAGAGATGACTGGTTTTATTGTCACTCCCAAATTCTCATCGAGAAGTGCAAATATTTTGCTGACCGCCTGTCGGAAAACTGGCCAACATGCCAGATCCTCGACTCACGCAACTGTGTTGAAGTTTACTGCCAAGAATCCGAGTTCAACCACCATGTAACTGCCCTACGCCTCCTCTATGTTGTTATGGATGACATAGTACCCGACACCTGGAACGGTGTTAGAAATGCACTTGGAATCCTCCAAGTGGGCATCAAACTTGGGTGCCAGCAGATGGTTCGTGCTTGTGTTGATTACATAGAAGCAGTACCTTGGGAGGAGGCTGAGGAGGAGGAGATTCTAACAATCATACCTACCTTAGGATCAGAAGCAGAACCCATCCTTGCTCGGCTCCAACCAGTTGATCCTACAGCCACTAGAGGAATATTTCTCTCAACTCTCCATTTTGCCACATCATCCCCTCCTCAAGTTATGAACGAGCTCAAATCCTCAGCTCAAGAGCAGCTCGAGTACATGCTTACAGAAGACGACGATCCTCCATTACTAATAGCGGATGATGAGTTAAAATTGGAAGTAAAAAAATGCATAAATAATCTCCTAACCAAATTCTATGGTTTGTTGGATAATTTGGATTTGATTTTGGACATAGATGATACGCAAGAACTACAATTCGTAATATCGGACTTGTCATGGGCTTGTCAGATTTTGTCAAAGATGGAAATTATGAGAGAATTTGTTTACAGTTGGGTGGAGAAATCGGAAAAGATTGTAAAGACAGTCATGGGTGCAAAATCAAATAATTTCGACAGGCTCCTGATAATGGTGAAGGTTATAGAGGTGGGAGCTAAGGTTTTGGAGGCAATTGCTTATGGTACTGTGATACTTCTGACGGAGAAGAGGCTTCATATGGTGAAGTTATGGCTTCAGTTTGTGAGGGCAACTAAGCCTTTGATCAATTCAAGCAGTGCTGATGAGGATTCTCCATTGAAGATGGACAATGAGATATGGCAGAGCTTGGAATCTGCACTTGTTTCAATGGTGCTTGCATTACCATCAGGAGATCAGGCAGCGATCTTGACTGAGTGGTTGGGGACTGAGCATATTCAGTACCCGGACTTGACCGAGGCGTTCGAGGTATGGTGTTACAGGTCCAAAGTTGCCAAGAGGAGGCTGACAATTTTAGAGGATATGAGAAGTGTGACCAATTAGCCAATTACCGCATCAAGGCATTAGCTATTCCTGTCGTTTGAGCACATTTGTTTCTAACAGTTGCAGTGGGAGGATGTACACGCATTTTACTCTATCCTTCGCTGATTAATGTTCCAAGTGTAAATTTTGTACGATAACTGAGTCGTTAATATGGTCTGAGAGAGAGGTGCCATTACCATTTCCCCTAAGCTGGTAAAGCTATGTTAATTAGGGATTCCAACTATTTGGAACTCTTTCATCGTACCAATCTTAGGTTAATATCAGAACATGAATACCAAACTTTTGACTATGTTTTTTTTTTTTTTTGGATGAAACTTTTGACGTTGTTAGGTAAGATACCAATTTATTTTGTGAAAGCATAAAAAGGGAAAGAAAAACTCCGGACTACAGAGTAAATTTTTGGTAAAATTTTGAATCCAACAGTATTTGGAAGGATTGAAAAAATGGTGGAAAAATAGTTAAGGTCGTGCATAACTCTGCAGTTCAGGGTAGAGGTAACAGCATACTCAGAATTGAATCAGGTAGTGGCCAAAATAGGTAACCCATACTGCATCTTTAAATTGTGGGTGAAGATGCATCCTGACGCAGTGATTGCAGCATCAAACAGCGATGTAATGATTGCAGATGAACTTTGCCAACTTGCTCCACACAATGTAATATTATAACCAAAACAGATGATCAAAGAACATGTTCTCTTTAAGATGTAAGTATAACATATAGAAGACCAGAGGTCAAGCAAATGCAACCAGTGTAAAAAATGACATTCAAAGTTAATAGTAGCAGAAGCACTCACACCACTTCAAGAAGCATACAAAATCGTGAAGTGAATCTACAGAAAAAAAAAAAAAGAAAAAAAGAAAAATCTTTGAAGTGTTTTTTTGGGTGTGATAAATATGACCAAACACCGATCAAAAAAATATGACCAAACAATCTTTTAAGTTTCAATCATCACCCCAGGCCTCATCCTTCAAGATTTGCCTTGTAACTATGCGGGTCTTTCTGGCTTCCTCCTGTTTTCTCAACTCACTAGACCCAAAGGTTTCAGTGGACAGCTTTCGTCCCATTCCTTGAGCAATCAGCCTCTGGGCAGTTCTTACAGATGTCTTTGGTCTTGGATAAGGAGGTTCCAAATCTGTAAGAAAAAAGAAATGATGTTGTTATTAAACAGATGAATAGTACAAAAAGACCAAGTCTTTCTTCTTCATTTTTCATTTGTTCATGCAATTTCGGTCTTATCATGATGGAAAGCAGCTTTTTTCTAATTACTAGAGGAATTTATGATATTGCAGTCAGAGAACTACAGGGATATTTCCAAATATCAAAGATGAGGAACAAAAGCTTGGTCCTTGGTCAAGTCCTTCAGAATACCGAAAGTAGGGGACTCGAGGTCAAGGAAAATGGAGATGACAAGGTGATGTCTGTCAGACATTTTGCCTGGCTTTGTACGACTACCAAGGAATAGTCACCATCTATTGCTTATTTGCTTATGAGCAAAAATAGTCACCATCTATAATATCTTTGGAATTCATGTCGTAGGAAAAAAAAAAAAAAAATTAGGTAGAACAGCCATTTAGGTATGTAGTGGAACTCTAGGACTGGCCAAAATCAAACATGGGAGCAGAAGGGTTGGATTAACTGCTATGGAGAGAGAGCCAGAAAAGTCCCCATGAAAGCTCTGAATTTTCAGAAGAGATACTTTCTGGAGTTCCTAATTACAAATTTCAACATAACATGGTTTGCACCATTTACAAAGTTCAGCGGGAAAAGAAAAAAGGGGAAAAAAAAAAAAAGAAAAAGAAGAGACAAAGGAAAAATAAGAGACACCTCTTCTGGAAATTGAGCTCAAAAGGCTATCATTCTCATCCAGTGCACGTACTATGAATGGGCACCGCACGCTGTTACGAGCCTCGAGTGCTGCATTGGGAAATTTGACATAGAATGATTAATTGTACTAAAGTAATCGCGTCATGTAAGATCTGATGATATAGAATGATTGACTGGACTATAATAAATATGGTTGAATGATTAATAATTTATTGAACGGAAAGGCCAAAGCTTGCATAGTATAAGTAGGAATTGAGAGATTAATGGTTAAACATAGAGGGATACATTTGGTAAATACATAACAAAGAAATGGTCCAGTTGTTCCCTAAAAGATTTGCACTTGGAGAGCTCACTGTAACATCATAAAATTGAGATCTAATTAAAAGAAGGTTTCTGCTTACATGCAGTTATGACAATGGAAACCAATCCTACATTAACAATATCAAATTTTGCATCGACTGGAAAAAGTCTAATGAGAACTTACCAACAGAAGGTGTTCTAAACACTGCGAGTGCAACAGTATCATTGACCCAGCGAATGACAACTCCACGATCTCGGAAGTTCTCAAAAAGTTTCTCCAACTCTGTAGTTCTGGTGCTTGGTGGAAAATCAGCTAGAACAAGAACATGACCAGTACCATATGTTGCTGAGATCACAACAGAAACAAACCTCAGATAATGTATCGTTTGAATGATCTGCTTGCGTGCCCTAGAAGATTCATTATAGCAGCAATAAACTAACACAATAGAAAACTGTGTCTAACTAGCTAAACTTGGAATTGGCTGCTAGTTGTAGACAACTGAGCCTCCTTTTTTTTTTTTATAAGTATGAATTCCTACTAGCATTATCAGCTTCAAATTCAGAAATCACCAAAAACAACACTTGGTTGGAAACGGCAGTACAGATATGAGAAAAATTCATGAATATTAATGACTAGTCAAATTATCTTTTATTTCTTGCACATTTTCCCTGCATACAAACAGGATTCTTCCTAAAAATCAAGTGAAGCCAAAAAGTTCAAGTAGATAAATATTAAATAAGCGCACAAAAAGGAGAAATAAGCTGCCAAAACATAAATCATAGTTTTTTATTGTGCATAGTGACCGGCTTTATTGTGCATAAATAAGGTGAGTACAAATGATCCACTCACAATTTCCCACTTTTGAGTTTTCTTCTGAATTATAGTGACCGGCTTCATCATCAGAGTTGTCACTGGTCGCAGCATTAGGCTGTTGATCACTATACAAGCTATTCTTTTTATATAAGAATGCCCCTCTTCCTCGTCGCTTAGGGGTTTCCAAATCAGTATCTTTCAATGAAATTCCAGATATCCCTGTTTCATTATGTTGTGGTGTCAATATTTCATTTGGTGCACGATCGGCAATGGCTTCCCAATCTGCACTATTTTAACAAGAACAAAATCATCAGAATCATTAGTGTGTTACTTCTGATAAGATTATCTTACATTAAAAACAAAGAATGTTGAGTTGAGCATCATGCTTCATAAGATGGACAAAAATGTATATAATATAAGATTCTAAATGATGGGTTATGCAACTCTCACTCTAATCAGAATGAATACGTGTTCTGATATTACCATCTTCTGAAAACAGGATCAGAGGACCAACAACTCATTTGAGTCCAGAAGACTCCATTTAGACCAAGAACAATGTTCCATGTTATATATTTAAGCCTTTCAAATTGATTATTCAGGAGTCCTTTTCAACCCCATGTCTCAATCACAATTAGCATACCTAATTATCTTCCTCCCTTCAAAACAGGAAACCCGAAAAAATTCTGCTCTTCAAAATCTCAAGTCACAACTCATTTCACATTGAAAAAGTGCAATTGAAGTGTTAATGAAAACAACCCAAGTCTCAAACAAAATGTTTCACACAGAAAAAAAGCCAGTAATCCACATATCATAGCATTACCAATGAGTTTCAACTAATCAAAATTCATGTCAAAAGACCATTAACAAAAGTTGCTGTAAGGATCGTTCCCCACACAAGCAACAACACAAAATCGTCAAAATTCACCCAGTATAAAATCAAGAGATTAAAAATTAAATGATGAAACGAACAAAATAAAATGAAACAAAAGAAGAAGAAGAAGAAAACACCATCATCTGAAGCCGCCGAACCGTCGCAAGCAGAAGCAGCAGAAACAGAAGCCTCGGAAGCTAAATCTTTCTCCTTTGCATTTTCAGAATCCCTGAAAATGGGATATTAGAAATAAAACAACACAAATAAACAAATTGAATCGAGAATGAATAAGAAGAAGAAGAAAAAACCCTAACCCTAGAGAAGGAAGAATTTGGTGAGCGTTTTGTTTGATGAGAAAAGCACGAGTTTGAAGTTGGTCAGCTTTGAGTGAGAAACCTCGAGAAGAGTAGAGATTGGCCAAGTCGGAGAGAGCTGTTGACAATTGCAGATCGGAAGATGAAGATTTTAGGGTTTCGAGTTTGGAAATGAGTGATTCGAGAAGTGAAATTGCTCCATCTGTGTCACCCTTGTCAAGCAAATCTTCTACTGCTACACTCCAATTCTCTTCTACTCCTTCCATTTGCAAAATCAAAAACTGTTGACAAGGACTAGAAAAAAAAACCAATTTGAGTTCCCCAGTAAAAGCTTCGCTAGTGATCTTCTGTTCATAATACAAGCGTGCAACAGGATTATTTCGCACGTGCCTTTATTATGTTGGAAGAATGTTTACTTGAGTTGCGTTGCCCACCGTAACAGCCCGCGGTGAAAAAAAGTGGGCTGTTTGGGTAGACCCCACGATGATAAAGAAGATAGCTTATATAGAGTCGAATTAGGGTCAACTTTAAGTAAGTTGGCGGATTAATAAATCAAAATTATCAAACTTTAACTAGTTTATGAAATGAATTAATTTTTCAAACCCGAACCATATCCGTGTAGCTATCGGGTCGAGTTAGGGTAAAATTTGTGAGTTAGAATTAGGATAGGATTGGGTTGGGGGTCGCATGTCATTTTGCCACCTCAGTCAAAATTCCAAACTCGATCAAAGTCATCTTTTGAGGCCCATCCAACAGCTCATTATCACTCTCGATTCAATAATTATCTTCACTTTTCTTAATTATGGAGTCTATGCTACAAAGCATATTTTTTTCGACCTTGAACAACAGGATGGAATAATAGTACGATTCTTTTTTTTACTTTTTACGGTAATTTTGAGAAGTCGTGCTGCCTTTAAACTGGAGCTTCGCATGAAAGTCGTGCTTTGTAACTGTGGGTGAAAGTCTTGCGTTGTAATTATGTATCGCATGGTCTAAAAGTGAAATGGAGGGAGCAATAAATCAATAATTGGTTTTCGATGTTCCACGCTCTCAAGAAGTGTAACGATCGACTTGGAGATTTCAAATTTTCAATAGAAGCCAAGTACCCATATTTGAGGCGAAGATGATCTTCTCAACACGACGACCATATGTTGAATAATAACGAAACAACAATTAATTAAAAAACTGGAAACTAGATTGCTCCAAGGCACGTCTTTTAAGAGATGTTTCTCTCATTTCGGTAGAAACCGCGATGTCACTCTAGGGTGATAAGAAAATCTCTCTCAGGATAAAATGGAGGTCATTTGATTCAATGTGTGACTAATTGATCAAACCAAAGTTTACACTCTGAAAGTAAGACTGATGATGCCTAATACGAGATGAAGAAGATACGAAAATTTTGTTATATCTTAGGGACTGGTTGAGGGTTGTATTTATAGTTTCTGAAGTGTCTATTGGTCGTGACTGTTGGGCTCCGCCCCCTCGACCCCGTTCGAACAACATAACCAGAAAACAATGGTTTTTTAATGAAAATATCTAACACCATATAGACATTGTCATCAGTTTTAGCAAATTTAATACAATTCGATCATTAGAAAAGTAGGCCTAGCTAGCCCAAGTTCATCCTAAACTCATCATGCATGGCTACTGGCTTTGGTTTAATTAGTATAGTAATTAATAAGGTTATATAGCTAACCCCATTCATTTATTTGTCAATGGTCATGATTCAATCGTAACAAGTAACAACAGGTCGATCAATGATCAACTACTTTATCTTGATATCTTCCAATTAAGAGCAAACTAGTGAATTAAAAATTAATCAAATTAACAAAATCATGAATGATTAGAGATAGCTAGTTAGGCTAACAACTAATCTCCATTAATAATTATATTTATTCACAATTAAGTATAGAAAATGATGATATAAATAATTGTATAATTAGTTGATGAATAATTATATATATACATCATCAATGACCAAATTAATTAACACCAATCTGGGCCTGTTAAGGCCTTAAATTATAATATGGTTATAACCACTAATGGGTATATATCTATATATATATATACAAGGGTTGAGCACGTGCGTTGCACGTGTTTCTTACTAAGGTTGTTCCTTACGTTAGAATTTTTTCAATTTCATAAATATAGATAAATCAACAACATAATGTAATAGGCAAAAGAATACTATTTAACAAACTAAAGCAGAAAATCATGGGATTTTGGAGAAAATCTCTCATTTTGAACCATTTAGAGATTTGGAGAAGATGTTGGTTGAGAGAGAATCGTGGGAGAAGATCATGTGATTAGTTAATGATGAATGAAAAGACCAAATTACCCTCTATAATAGGATTTACCAAGGGTAAAATATGACTTTTTTGCCCTTCTAAATTTAACTTAAACTTTGACAAAAAATAATTATTTTAAGGATAGCAAAAGTAAAAAGGCACAAAAAAAGCAATTGGCTTAATATATTAGTATAGATATAAGATGATGGAAATTAAAACTTTCATAAGATAGCATATGAAAAGGTATGGTAGCCTTGCAAGACAAGTAATCTAGCTTGCCAACATAACCAATTATTATATTGATATGGTAAACTAAACTAATTAATTAAGTTGCTTCATTATCATTTTTTCAAAGTAATGGAATAAAAAAATGAAAAAAAAAATCAACCAATCTAAGAAATATCTTCTCCATCTTTGTTTATTTCTTGTATCTTTTAATTAATTAATTAAAGAATTAATAAGCTCAGACAGGTGTGTCATTTTCATTAATAGAAAATTAATAAACCTTCTAAACTAACTAATTAGTTTGGGGACTCCTTAACCGGCTCACCTTTCCAAAAAAAAATAATAATAATAATTGTGATTTTAATGGAAAATGTAAAAAAAGTCTTTGAAAATAAGTTATTGTAATTTTAATCCTTACTTTATAAATTTAGTCCCTACTTTTATAACTTTTATGTCTAAAATTAAAGACTAAATTTATAAAAAAGAATTAAAATCACAATAATTTTTTTAACTGACTTTTTTTACATTTCCATAATAATAATACATGGGACCTAATGAGCAGGCTAGCATTGACACTCATATATACTTGTAAACAATGTAGATCGAGTTAATTTGTTCTGTGGTAATTAAGGTTTCTATGTTCCCTTGTGCATGCTTGGTTAATACTTTTTGTTATTAATAAACAGTTAGGGGTTTGCCAATCGAACGACCCCCATCATCTTTGAAGGTTTTTGTTTCTTGGAAAAAGAAAAAAACACATTTTTTTTTTATAATAAGAGTAATGCTAAGCTTAGAAAAAATTAATTCTAAACAGCACTCCCAAATAAAACGACAGCCGTAAAAGACTTACTCAAAACAAAGCATTTGGTAATAAGTTTAGCATTTACCTTTTGACAAACACCCTCGGCTTAGAACGGATCAAATAGAAATATCTATGACTTAATGACTCGTTTAGTAACCGAATTGACCGTATTTAGATGCAGATGATTGATAATCTTCACATGCGGCTAAAGCTTAATTTTCTTGTAGTGTTCACAAAATTCAGATTCAAATGATTAATTAGTGATTTAATATATAATTAATCTAATTGATACGTAAATGTTTCTAAAGTACGTGTTTAATTAGATTTTCATGTCATTGGCCTGTGATTGATATGTATTCGACTATGTATGCATGTCAAAAAATAAAAAAAAAACACTATTACATAACTTACATGGTGTAATTCATTAGCATACATGTATGTATAAATCTGTGCATACATGTATATATCTATGCATCATTTCTATGCATGGCTTCTATAATGACTATATACAAAACTTGATTTACCTAATTATCCAGCAGCATTACCTGCAAGTTTTCATCATCCCACAGATATATATATATATATATATCCATGTAATTACAAATTGCATTAACCGTACGAGCATGTAGGATTCGATGCGTATATATGACGTACATGAAACCAAAATGATCACATCCATAGAAATACGTATTAGTATTATATATCTGCTGTAAATGTACATGTCCATACAGACACCTATTATTGAGTTTCTCTCCCAAAGAAACAAAATTCAGACCCAGCTCCTTGATCACCCTCTCTCTCTCTCTCTCTCTCTCTCTCTCTCTCTCTCTCTCTCTCTCTCTCTCTCTCTATCTCTAAATGTTTGATGGAGTAGCACACAAGAACACACATACATTCACAAAAATAAGCTCTACAAAATATATATATATTTGTATACCAAACTTGCACATTCATCATGACTTATATCTGTTCTATATAATCTAACTATATATGTTCCATGAGTATCAAAATAATATACAACCTTCATCAAACCCTAGCTAACCCATCTAGCTAATTAAAAACACAAACAATTCATCTAAGTATAAACCTGTAGTATAACAAGCAAACCCCTTCTTCTTGATCTTTTTATACACTAATTAAAACTGCAACTATACTTCTTTCTTTCTTTCTCCCACTAAAGAAGAGATAAGAAGTAAAAGGATGAGATATGGAGAATTTAAAGAGAAAGACGATCGACCAGATCAGACTACTAATAATATATCGTCTTTTGTTTCTCTTCTGCAATGGCAAGGTTGAATCATTTAAGTACCCTATATATACTTACCTGAAATGTAGATTTGAAAGAACTCATCATCATCATCATCATCAAGTGAGTTATACTGAATTGTGAATCAAAGTTGAAGTTGAAGTTGAATTCATAACTCGTCATGGTCAGGCCACAAAGTCTGGTAGCAGCTGAGCAGCAAACCTCTTTCTGTTTTGCATGTTTAGGTTCTCATAAGCTGTTGTAGAGTGAGAAGGTGGTGGAGTGTTTAAACCGCAGAAGTCGTTGGGTTCGTTACCGCCAATCTCAAGCCTCCTCCCTAATTGAATGTTCTGGTTTGAGAGGTAAGTCTGTTGGGCACCTGATAGAGAAAGGTTTTCACAGTGGGGAAGGCCTAATGTAAGAGAAACTCCGTTAGAGAACCTTGGTGCGAATTGCTCAGGATCAAACCTCCCAATCTCTCCCATCTGATGATAAGCCCCAAATCCTCCTCCATGATGATTTGCTGCATCTGTTAAAAGTGAGTAACCATCTCTGTTCTGCCTTTCATTCCCAAATTTCATGCAAAGTTCTCTGTTTGGCTCTCCCGGTTTCATCTCCATGTCCATTGATTGAATGCTACTTTGAGAGTGCTGCAACTCGGTGTTCCGTGATTTCTTGGTGTTTGCTTGAATAAGGCCTTCTGTATTCGATGAACCAACCAGGAAGAATCCAGCTTGGGCTCGAATATTGTCCTCCATGGTGGATGTTGGAACTGTGGAATTAGAAATTGCCGCGGGAGGAACATTTGGATTGGTGTGTTTTTCTTGTTTAGAACTAAGACTTTTAGTTTGATCAGTGTTATTGGGACTGTTCTCGGTGGACTTCGAACCCGATTCTTCATTGAGTTGGCTCTTGCTTGTTTTATCCTCCAATCCATTCTGTTCTTGATCCTTAATTTCCTCCATGTACATTTCTTCAACCATTGGCTTCCACAACCGAACCCGAGCATTAATGAACCAGTTAGATACCTGCATTATCAGAAATAGAGTTTATTCAAATCATATTTTTTCATGATAGTGTAAGAAAGCTAAGAGTGATACACAAGAATTTATTCATTACCTGGCTCCTTGTAAGGCCTGTCTGTTTTGCAAGCATGATTTTATCTGAATCCTTAGGATATCTGCAACCCAAAGTTGGGAATTCAGTGATCAAAGACTACATCTTTAAAGAAAACAAGTACAAAATTAATGAATTTGGGTGAACCCTTAGGATATCTGTAACCCCAAGTTGGGAATTCAGTGATCAAAGACTACTATTTTAAACAAAACAAGTAAAAAAAAATTAAGAATTTGGATGAAGTTTTAAGATTACATACGGGTGCAAGAAATGCTCGAAGAGCCAAGCGCGAAGTATGGAAACAGATCTCTCGGGCAATCCTCTCTGTGGTCTCCAAGCATTGTGTTGGATCATTCCGAGCTGTTGAAGTGCCCTCTGTTGGCGAAGTTGATGATCGACGAATCTAAGCCTTGAACCCTCAACTTTCCCTCCACCCAAGCAATCTTCTTCACCCAAGCTCTTGCCTGTAGCTCGAATTTGTGCAGAAATGGCATCTTTCAAACACCGGAATTGTTTCGAAATAGTCTGCAAAGCAAGAGCTGTGTATGTTTTCGCGGAACCAAATCCTGCTGCTTGTTCGAACGAAGAGACTACAATCTGCATCTGGTGGTGATACTGCCTGTATCTTTGTTCCACCTTAAAATTTCAAATAAAAGAAAGTTCAGTTTACAGCAATATGGAATATCAATAATTTTTTCTTTTATTTTTGAAACTGAAAATCATATAATATCAGTTAAACATAAATTAGAGAAGGCTAATGAACTTAAATTCCTCATCCTTTGATAATCTGTCCGTCAAAATTCCAAATACTGTTAAGAGGAACAACTGTATAGATTGTAACTGTTTGGTCATTAAAACTTAAAAGCCTGTTAAGATTCAAGCTTTACACTAACCAAGAAACAGAGATTTGAAAATTCAAAAACCCATCTTTGCCTCTGTTTTAATTATAAAAGGAGGGTTCCAATTACTGGATGGATTTTCTACATAAAGCAGAAGAAACAAAAAATCTCAGTTTAAGAACTGAAAATCATAAATACTGTAAAGAAACCATTTTTCTATCAAAATTAAGAACTGTTTCTTAAAGACCTAATTTTACCAAATTTTTTCTGAACTTTTAAGACAAAACAGTGATGAATAAGCACTTGACTGAAACTTCAAACCAAATCTCTTTGATGGGGTTTTTGTGTAAAGATTTTACGTAACGCAAAATTGACAGAGACCCAACTCAAATTCTCATACTTTTCACCCAAAAATTTGCTTAAAAAACTCTACTTTCCCAAAAACAACACATTTTTCTTGATGGGTTTCGCTTTCAAAGATCAAACAGAACATAAATCTCTCTCTCTAAAAAATAAGAAAAGAAAGAAAAATTCACCCAAACCCAAAACCACCATATTTATACCTCATCAAGCATGCTGACAAGCTTCGCCTTCTTCATCTGAAGCTCTTGTCTTTCAGCTGTTGTAAGCTCTGTTCCTCTTCTCACACTAGATTCGCCACCAATTGAAGAACCTTCACCAGTCATAGAACTCGATTCTCTGTTCATCTTATTAATCTGCCCTTTATTATTCCCCTTCGATAATTCAGTCTTGATTCCATTACCGACATTAACAACTTCATCCAAAAGCTGCTGTGCTACTTTCAAGTACTTAGAACCCAACAGAACACTCTGTATACTTGAAGTTCCATTAGAAACCGCCGAAGCCGAAGAAGAAGAACCACCCGAAACCCTCATCTCCTCGCCGCTACCCGGAGATATCATTGGTGCCGAAGCCGGTGCCGGGATGTCAGATTCCGTCCGGTAAGTCCCATAAGCCGGCTGCTGTGGGGAAAGGCTTAAGGATAAACCTTGCTGAGAAGGTGGGACCATTGATCGCCTGAGACCCAATTGTGATGCATAGTCGGTGACACCGATCGAATTGTTTGTTGTTGCCGAAGACATCTGCTGATCCATCGGAGACCATAAATTGTAGTGAACACGAGGGATGAATCCATGTAAGGCTGAGATTTCTTGCTGGGGATGATGATTTGATGGACGGTTAGGATCTGTCGAGCCAGAAGGAGGAGTTGGTTGAAGTGGGATTCCCACAAAGTGTTGATTTTGGGTTTGGGATTGAGATAAATTCCCCGGATTTAATGGATTTCCGGTGGAATTCAAAAAAACCATGTTGGCCGGCGGCTGAGGTGTGTCAGAATATCCAACATAACCAGGGTTCATCAGATAAAGTGTCTGTAATCCGTCAGCTTGAATTTCTGAATTTCCATGAAAGTACGTCGCCATCGATTTCGAAGATAAAAATCTTATATCACTGAAAAGAGACTACGTTGTTAGGCTTCACAAACCAATCCAGCGAAATTCCAATCTTTTCTCTTTCTCTCTCTATCTTTCTCTCTCTATCTGTCACATACACAAATAAACACGCATACGTACTGATACTCTATTTATATCATCTATCTTTCTCAATGAGTAAAAGTTAGCTTCTAAATTACCTATCAAATTATCAATTTGATCAGTCTTAATTCAGCCCATTTGTTGCTTAATCTCTAGTCGAAATTCACCAAAATTCTTACACCAACACAGATCTTTGTTGCAGAGAACTCCTGGAAAAACGCATGAGAGAAGAATTGAATGATAAATTGTAAGAAACCCGACAATTGAAGCATCGAATTAAACATCTTTAGTACTCGAATTCATTAACCCAAACCTCAAAATTTAATTTGAACCCATAATTCTTTTGAACCCAGGCTTTGAAAATTAAGTAAATGCTAATTTTTTTTTCTCTTCATAATATAATATAGATTGAAGAAGGATGAAGAGGATATATCATATATGTGTGACTAAATATGTTTATATATTTATAAGTAGAGAGAGATAGAGATAGAGATAGAGAGAGAGAGAGAGAGAGAGAGAGAGAGAGAGAGAGAGAAAATTTGATTAAAATATTGTAGTAAAAGGGAAATAAATTATGAGTGATAGCTTGGGGTGTGATGGGAAATCTGAGTGCACGTGCTTCATCATCAGGAAAGGAAGGATTTTTACTTACAGTGGCACAAAACCCATGAAAGATCTTGCAGAGACAGAGCTACGGACCATATAATTATGGCTAAAATACAAGAAGAAAGAGGGATACGAAAAGAGCAGGATGAGAGAGAAAATCAATGGATCTCTTTCTCTCTCTACAGAATTAGCTAGATGATGATCTATTATGTGTATATATATGTATCTCTCTCGCTCTCTCTCTATCACACACTGATCAGTTGAGTGAGTCTTGATGGATGGGAATTGGGATGATGATCAGTTTTGGGTAGCTAGGGAAGGGAGGGGGGAACTCTTGTCAGAAGCAAATTTCTGCAACTCTCTCCTACTGAAAAGGAAAAGAAACAAAGAGAAAGGATATGGAGGTTAAAAAGCCCTAGAAAAAGATACCCATCTTTCTTTCTTTACTTATTATCTCAACACTTATTATTGTACCTCTTTTCTCTTTTAGAAAAAAATTAAAACCGAAACCCCATATGTGTTTATCATCTATTGTCTTTGTTGGTGGGAGGGTGTGCGTAGGTTAACTTAATATGTTATCCTTCACCCTTTTCTCTCTCTCTCTCTATCCTCTCTATCTCTTGTGGGTTTGTGTGTGAGGTACCTGCGAATAGATCAAAACAGGGGAACTTCACTGATTTGACTCTCCTTTTCAAATCATTTGATGCAGGCACGTTTGATGAGAAACAAAGAAAGAACCATAGAGAGAGAGAGTGTGTGTATAGAGAGAGAAAGAAGAGAGAGAAAGAAGAGGTGTAAACTTTATCTTTGAAAGTGGGGGCAGAAGAAACAAACAGCTGAAAAACGAGGAAATGTCTACTTCCATCCATATTAACTGTAATATAAAGAAAAGAGTAGAAGAAGTTGAAAAAATTAATATCTATATATTTAGTCTTTCTTTTTCATTAATTACGTTTTTTTTAATTTCTTTTTGTTATTTTTTGTGGTTGGATTCCTGAGTTTGAAAGATAAAGCAATTGATTTGAAATACTAAGTAACACAACCAACTACCACCATAACACCAACTTTAAAACTTTAAAGATGAGATTAAGAACGGACAAAAAAATAAAATAAATAAATAAGAAATACAAAATATCTATTTTTAATAAGTAGTAAATCTAATAAAGCTAAATTACCATTACCAGGCATATATAACTGTATCAAAATTTGAGATTTTTATCCGAGGGATAATTTACCAGGATATTTTACCTGAATATGTGAGACTTGAAAATGCGTCGGAATTTCCTTCTTATAGAGTGGCGATTAAGTGTGATTTAGGGATGTATGTGCTTTTATACGTGCACAAATTAAATAGTGCTAGATTTTGCGGAGTACTAAGTTGAGTAGGTTAAACGGGCCAACTATATTTGGTTAGTTGGAAAAACCCCAACCCTAACTCTGCTCTAGCAGCGCGCACTATAATTCTTTGGCCCACAAACCCCTTCAACTATTTTTTTATTCAATTAATAACTAAAAAGCATTATTTTCAATTTGAAAGCTTTGATTTTTTAGTTAGCAACGATCTTAAGTTGGGATTCCATTTTGGGCCCATTTAAAGGAGTACATTTCGATCATTCAATGTTTAGGTGCGAGAGAGTATGATAGACTTGTTAGTTCTGCAACATCCTTTCCATGTCCTTTTGCCTTTTTTTTGTACATTTTAAGTGGAATACTTCATCATTCAAACGGAAAGGAAAAAAGAAAATTCTGCGTGTTTAATCAACGGATACATTGTAGGAGGAATGCATTTCATCATATAAATGAGGAAAAAAAAAAAGAAGAAGAAGAAGAAGAAAGAAAACCCTGCAAGTTTAATCGACCGATTAAGCTGGTGCCAGCAGGTTGGGTTTTGTTAGGTCCACT
The DNA here is from genome assembly GCA_002174775.1 of Macleaya cordata. Classification (NCBI taxonomy): domain Eukaryota; kingdom Viridiplantae; phylum Streptophyta; class Magnoliopsida; order Ranunculales; family Papaveraceae; genus Macleaya; species Macleaya cordata. Next base: position 615,234 of record MVGT01002634.1, on the reverse strand, counting down.
GGAGTGTCTTGTATGTTCTATTGAGGACTGAAAATTATGTGTAATCATCCCATTATGTTTTTTAAACCCTACAGAAAACAATTTAAGTCAAAAGTTGTATTGACAAAGATGGAAAGATAAATTACACTATTTTGACAAGAACTGCATTTTAGATAAGTTCTTCTAAAGTTTCATGTTGAGCTGATATTTCATTTTACATGTTGCGAAATAACCATTCTGACAGAAAATCATTCTTGCACATATTTCTATGTGAGCCCACAAGAATGTTTGATCATTTAGTGTGTCAGGAAAAAAAAAATGTCAATGAATCCCAACAAAAATATATACATAAAGTATTAGTCCCTTTTCCTCACTTTTACTTCTTTTTCGGTAGCTATCTCTATCTTATTATCAAACCCTAACTTGTTGCTTTCTCCCTCCACAACTAGCTAGATATTCTACTTTCTTTTCAATGGAAAAAGACCAAACAAAAAGAAGAAAACAAGAAATGAAAAGTGTTTTTAGATTTTTCATTTTAGCTAAAACAAAAAAATGAAGTACTGTATATAATTATATGGTGTTATTATTACAATAAACATGATTAAAGTATGTTTATGCATGTAGAAGAAATTATACAACACAACAAGTTATAAGATTTTATAAGTTAGGGTTCATTGTACTTTGAAGTCATCAATTTCATGCAAAACTAATAAAATATAACATCAACAGTTGCTTATAGATGTTTGATGTTGGAAAAAGTTCATAACAAAGAGAGAAAGAGAAAGAGAGATGTTAAGTATATATAAGTTGATTGAAAGAGCAATCACAAGTATTTATATATTTATGTCTCACATGTAAGTCATCACACTTTTTGGTCTTCAGTCCATGATGGTTGCAGAATTCTTATATATATGAAGATGTCCTTTACCCATATATACTATACATATATATATATATATATATAGATAGGTCCATCAATCAATTTCAATCCTTTGGTTAAGAGATTAGTTTATTGGTCAGAGAATTTAAGCAGTCTGATATCTAGATGAAGAAAGGGAGACATGATGGAATCCTAGATATATTGGACCAGAGTAAAGTGGGGGAACAGTTTGGCTTTGTCGTTTGATATTTCTCGAGATTAGTACTAACAGCCAGTTATGGATGAACCATTAGTAATCTATATAGACCTGGTAACATGACCCGTGACCCACCCATCCTAATCCGACCCGGCAAGCTTTACCCTAACTCGACTCATTAACTAAACAAGTCAAGATTAAGGTTGAGCATTTCTGATTCCTTAACCCTTCAATCTTGCTAGAGTTATGATCGACCCTGACTTGTTTACTTGTTTTATATTTGAAAATATCAAATTAGCTGCCATGGTTAGGGTCTAAAAAATTGACCCATTTCATAAACTAGTAAGGGTTTGATAATCTTAACCCGTTAACCAGCCAACTCGCCTAATATCGACCCTAATTTGACATGTTGCCAAGTCTACATCTATATTTACCAATATATATATATATATAAATTGAGTGAAAATGGACATTAAATAATAATATAAAAAATCATCTTTTATTATTTTTATAGTAAAAGGGTAATTCAAAAGATTGAAAAACCATGGCCCCAGCCTCTTAGGTTATTCAAACCCGAGCGTTGGGTAGCATGATTCTTTGAAAGCCAAAGGGCTATAGAAACCTCAATCAAAGGACTTTGGAACAGTACCTACAGATATTACACATTGGACAAACTAATGACAAACTACAGTCATTTGATCCTCAGATCTCTCAACTCATGAATAAGTGCATAATTATTTGTCTAAGGCCATGTGCATGATTCATTAAAAATAATATACATATTCTTCATGAATATGATTTTTATAATTTTTTATGATGGGATATTGCCCAATTACAAGTACAAATACGGGTGTAAGTGAGAAAGCACCACTATAATTAACGGAGAAAGTACCCTTAATAAATGGAGAGAATTGAAAAAAAATAATTGACCAAACTACAAGCACCAAATGATCAACCATCAATAAAGGTGAATATGATTTTTACGTATTACTTGACACCATTAATGCAAGTTAATACTAAAGTTTGATTGTAAAGCACTTTAATCAAAGAGAATATATGAAATGATGAAGATGAACCGAACTCTTTCTTCTCACAATCTGTGACGTCCAATCAAAGGAAGTGGGCCATATCTCTAACAAAAAAGTTAATTAAAAAAAGGGTCCAAAGCGGCTTCCAAACCGTCGGATGAAACGCTCCCTCTTGCAAATGTAGTGGTCAACACAATTATTAAGGTGGATAAATGGTCCACAGAAAAGTATATGAGAGAATCGGATTTAACTGATCGATCGAATTAAGTTTTGTGAGTTCAAAGATATATTATGCTTCTTTTTTTTTTTCTTCACGTCCATCAGCTTAAGAGTTTAGAAGTGACACATCAAATGTACAGTCCGGACCCAAATGATCGATCACATTCATACAAACTTTTAAATGTTATGACCTTATCCAGTTTATGAATTACTTATAACGTTCAAGAATAGAACTCTTGAACTCTATATATTGGGTGACGTGATGGGTTTTTGGGATTATTATGTGTGGGCCTACTATAATATCGTTTTAAGTTTATGGGCATCTAACTCAAAATTAATTAATAATGAGTGAAGTGGACGAAAATTTTTATATATTTGGTAGTAAAACTTTTATCTTTCCATGTAGGATTATTTTCAACTGCTTCAACGATAAAAATAGGATTGCCGATAACAGGAATCCTAGATTTTCCAGTAACAATGAACACATGAATATGAAAATATCATACTTTTAAGGGTACAATTGGACATAAAATGACTCTTAGTGGTGTCTAATTCAGTTCAAATCATAGGACCCAAATTGAAAACCAAACACCCTGAGTTTTGACTTGCGCGAGCCAAGTCAAGGCTCAAGTCAGTTCTCAGGGGCAATAACAAACAGTCCCAAAGTGTCACTGAGTTCTGGCATTCGGATTTTGAAAAAAATTAAAAAACTTTAGACTATGTTTGGATGGCAGAAATATGAATCACATTCTTAGCAATGTAATTTTTAAGTAAGGGAACCTAGCTTCCCCTTGAATTTTCTACCTAATTTTTTAAAGAATTAATTTAATAAACCAACCAAACATCGGAATAGAATCACATTCTTAATATACATGGCCAACTTGTTGAACAAACTCAATTAAACTATAAAGACGATTTATATTCATGGGTTATGTTGTCTTAAGTTTGTTTATCGGAGCATTAGACCATGCTAATCCGATAATAAATCTTATTCAAATGGTAAAACTGAGCGATCCCCACTGTTACCCGAAAATGAAAAAGTATTAATTTGAACCGAAGAAGACGACAAAGAGAAAGAAAAGGTTTGTCCTTAGGGGGGGCCCATCTCTTCATTAGCAAGCAAATGTGGGTGTATTTATTTAGCTTTGCCTTTTTCTTTTTTTTTTCTTTTTTTTTTTTGGGTGATACTCATTTCAGTTCTAGATGCCCCTCTGTAGACGCAACCTTGGTTTGATTTTTCTGCTTCTTCTTTTTCTTTGTTTTTCCTAAAAACCCTAATGGCCACAAAACCAAACCCTAATTATACTAGGCCACCAGTTGTCCACTTAGCCCTCTTTATCTTTATTTCGACCCATTTTTCTTTCTCTTTTTCTTATTTGTAAAAGTTTTTATTCTAAAATTATGACTTTTTTTTCTCTTTTGTAGTTTTATGATGATCCCACCTCTAAATAATATTAACTATTTTGTATTTAGTAAAAAACCCATTTTTAAACCACAAAAATATGAGAAAAAATAAGCACTAAGTAGAAGTAGTTTCAAATCAGCTTTTACTTATTGCTTTTGCAAAACTAATCCAATTTGAATTTTTTACTTCAATGAAATTCATTCTTTTGTCATTTATACAATTTCTGCCCACAATAGAATATTGAGGAAAAAATTAATCTTTTTAACCAAATTAAGGACCTAAATAATAACTTTTTCTTATGTACTACTTTAATTATTTAAGTGCTTTACATAATTACTATAAGGTAAGCTAATTATCCAAACATGGGTCCCCACTAGTTTAAGCTAATTATTTTTTTTTACATTGGTTCTCATTTTGCAACTGAAATAAGTGGTGTCAAAGTTAGAACCAGTTTTGTAGATGGTCCACATTAATCAGTTTAGATAATATTGTCTCTTTGCATTAAAAAACAATAACAAATTAATGCTTAAAATTATATAAAACGTGACATCATTAGCATTATTTCTTCTATTTACTACCTTAGCCATTGTATTCACACCGACAATTCTTTCGATCCTTGATTAATTATCAGGTTTAGTGCATTGAGGAAAATTTCGAATTCAGATAGTGAGATTAGCAATCACTAATGTTTTTTCTACTCAGTAACACGCCGACACTCCTTTTAATATCTATATATATAGTCGATGTTAATTAGCTTATTTATTAATTAATAGATAGTACATGAAGAAGAGTTTTTATGATAATTATAGTATTAGTAGTCTCTGATGATCATGATTTTACCTACTTAGTTGGTTAGCATTGTTTAAAGCAATTAGATTAAGTACTTATCAATTTTTTATTGGCTACAATTCTAGCTCGTAGCCCATTGCGCACGATGACGTACGATGGGATGTCATAATAATACGTCGTAAATTTTCATCGGCCAACACATTAAAGTCGTTTGGGCCTCCAAATTTCTATTATTAATCACTTTACGCTATCTAAACCTAATTCAACATGGTGACATTTTCATTCAATGCTATTAAGAACGATATTAAGCAGTTAATTACGAAAATAAAAATAAACAAATTAATTTTGTCATCGTAGAAAAAATAGTGTATTAAACTTGAATTTTGTGTCCAGTCCTAAAAATGGCATATCCCAATTCATTTTAATTTTATAGTCTGTTTGAACAAGGGATTTTATGGAGGGATTTTGTAGGGACCAGAGATTTGGTGGAAAAATAGATTTTTCCTCAAAATTTCTGGTCCCTACAAAATCCCTCCCCCAAATTCCTTGTCAAACAGATTATCATATTATTTGTATATAAATTGGAAAATCCATTTAAATAAGTTCATATTTACAAGAAAAGAAATAATAAATCATATATTTTTATTTAGCAACAAACTCATTCATAAAGTATAATTAATTATATTTTCTTGTTGAGATTTGATTTTTGAAGCCAAATTTATATTTATTTATATATAAGGTTTGGGGTTGGCCAGTAGATATGCGAAAAGAATCCAACACCCAAACAGAGGGTCGACGGGTTCAGAGTTAGACACGTAGCTCCAACGCACTAATTGAGAGAGAGTTAGGCAAGAAAGTGGGCCCCACTGATACCATTAGCGTTGATCCCACGTGCCAGCTAACGTAAAGCGTTTGGCGACTGGTGACATTTTTAGTTGGACTGTTGTCGGCATCATCCGGTCCCCACTACTCTTTTAACTTACACGTGTCGCACAATGGGCTCGTCGCGCCAAGTGCGGCCGAAGATTCGGTCTCCTCTGTGCTGCTGTGTGGGACCCAGTGTCTAATCAGAGGTTTGTCTTTTTGTGGCCCGTAAGTTTACGAATCGTTGGGTCCCACGTGTGTAGAGGTCAAGACATCCACCAATCACAATAGAGGCTTAACTTTTCGAGCCCGTCATTGTTGGGCAGGAGTTGGACACGCGTCAAGCAGACTTAACACCTGACCTGACTACCCGGGCTACATCGTATTTTTGCATTGTCCAGCCAGTGCTGATAGGCACTCGATTTACAACCGTTAGATGATTTCGCTCAATATTGATGAAGAGAAATCTCTACCGTTTGAGAACATCCTATGGTCATGAAATCAAATGCTGACATTTTGGTGTCAGCATACGCTGGACATAAAAGTATTCTTTCGTTACTCTTCAACCATGAACAGACACGTTGGTTGTACTACCCTTGACAAAATTACGAAATTGCCCACTGTTTAAATAAACAAGTGGGGCCTGGAGGCCTTTATGGTGGGTTAAGCCATTACGCACTGTTGGAAAAAGTTCAGTAGTGTTGCAGCTCATTAAATGGTTTACGTGGAAGACACAATTAAATGACTAAACTGCCCCTCCAACGCATTAATAATTATTTAGGGGCTTGCAAAATTTGAGCCGACCCTAATCTTAATCCTTTAATCTGAAACTAACTTTTTTTTTGTGTGCTGACCGGGTATTAGGTCCTCTTCCAGTACCCCTAGTCCTCGGGTTAAGTGTGCCCCCTTCTCACACTACCGGGTAAATGAAGAATAAATTCCTTAGGATGGCCACTAAGAGGTCTGGAAATCAAAAGTTTCATTCCTTAGGATGGCCACTAAGAACATCCTATGGTCATGAAACTAACTCGATCCATGGCTAAAGGAGTCGTGGTTAAAGTTGGGTTTTTCTTGACCACAAAAAATCCTCCATGCATTCGAGTTGGGGTCTTTCGTTTTGAATTTTGGTTATGCCGATATATATCTCTAAATTCGATCACATCTGAGTGAGTGAGCTTTCGAATGTACCCTTTCAAGATCAATAAATTAAATGAACTTTTTAGCGACAAAAAAAAGAAGTTGATTCTTTAAGCATTTATGAAACTTGATATTTCGACCCACTTTTTACTAATCTATTAGTTATCGATAATATACATAAATTAAGTAATATCAGTTTCATAGAGTTGACGACACATTTGTAAATTATCTTGTCTAGTTTCAAGAAGCTATATGATATTATGTAAAATCAATTATAGAATCTATAGAACTAATTGGATAGTTGTGCTAAATTAGTAGAAAAAATAAAATGGGATGAAATATAGGTTGCCAATATTTATTTACACTTAGGTTCAGCATGGTGTGCAGGAAAAATTTACATTTACAGTTATTCCCGGTTAAATTGATAAATCAACTGCTTAGTATGATATTCTTCTAGTAATTAGGATGCCTATGGCCCTGTTTGTCGCATGCAAACTACCGCTACTACTGTTGTGGTAATTTGCATTCTGTAAATTTTTTCTGCATACCAATACATGTGTCAGGGTTAAATAATAAAATTCCTCACCCGTCTAACTTTAACCTCCTAATATACTTTTGAATGCACGAACAATGCATTGATGGTCTATACCAATCTACAATGACAATTGTTATAATAGGTGCAAGAGTGGCTCTCGTAATCATGAACGATGATAAAAAAAGGAATACTATTAACGAGGCAGAAAGATGTCATAAATAATACATAGAATAGAAAAATTACCAATTACTTGCAAGTACCGAAGGGTACTCAACCATCGATGATTAAGAGTACTACACGGTCCACACACGTTCTCTTAGAATCGATCTGCATTGTCCTTCAATAGTTTTTTGTAATAACTCGATGCGAATATTCTTAATCTCAATAACTGTCGTGATAATCACTCCTTAACATAGATGTCAAAAGAAAAAACTAATTAAAATCCTATATAGAAAAAAAAAAAAAAAAAACCCTTCTAGCGACACTTAGCTAAACACAAGTAATGAGACACTCTTTCGTTATTTTCCAAGGATATAGCCCTTAAAATACGTTATTTGAAACATTGTTATTATAATAAAATGCTTTGGGATGAATATAAATTTTGGAATCTAGAGGGAGTAACTAATGACAAAATCGTGTGATAAGTCATTTTCTTTTGAAAAGTTTATAAAGATGTGATTAGGACAATTGATATTATTGTATGAAATATCAGTACACGATTTGAAAGGAGAATTAAAAGCATAATCACAACATCAAATTTCTATTTATTAACACGTAATAATTTTTAAATTTTATTAACGCGTGTCCTTAGGGAACATATTAAGGTTAAAAATTTATTGCGGTTTGTTTAGTTATCTAGGGTTGTTTGAATGGACTGTTTCTTAATAAGTGTTTTATTTTTACTATTTGGATCATATCAATAAAATAAAATAAAAAATTACTCTCGGAGACATCTAGTACTACAAACACCTAATCTAAAATTTAATAGTATGAATTTAAAGTTATTTATTTTTATAGGTTATAAATCTCTGATTCAGCTGATTGTTGCAAAAAAAAAAAAAAACCAATTTGAAGACCTTAAAATTAACGTGCCTAAAAATTGCTACAAAATAACCTTATCTTGTCCCCCTAAGGGCACACAGACATTATCAGACCCTGAGTTTTTTTACGAATATTATCTTGATGAGAATAGTCCCACATAGGATATTAGAGTCTAGCAAACTCAATATATAATGATCATGGGTCACACTACTCATTGCCAATTAGTTTTGAGTTGGATAACCACAAATTTAATATATCTCACTTTCACCTTTCACCAAGTTTTAGTTCACATTTTTAAATTATTTTTTTCTTCTTTTTTTTAAAAAAAAATTACAATTTGCTAATTTTCATTTTTTTTTTTTAGTAGTGATGCAACACGAATATAATTGTCCGACGTGAGGTTCAGGACTTGATGACCTGGTGTGCAACTATTGATTCCTTCACCTGCCATGCAAGCGTCATGCAACGCAATAGCACCAATTGTTGTATTTTGTACAATTATGTTTTTGTACGATTTTCCTTATCTACGGAGTAATACTATGGGGATTCCTATAATGGCGTTATCAATGACTGCTTTATATGTGGGATCCGCATAAAAATGATATATAGCCCTCCTTGATATGCAAAAAAAAATTCGCATATGCAGTTATTCTCGGTCAAATTGATAAATCAGCTGCTTGGTATGGTATTCCTCTGTTAGTTAGGATATCTATGGCCCTCTTTGTCCATGCAAACTACCACTACTACAGTTGTAGTAATTTACTTTATGCAAATTTTCCCACCAAGCAGGGCCTAAATGTTAATTTTTTGAAGGATATTTTTTCACTATATTGATCATTATAATCACCAAAAATCATATTATTCTAAATTTGGTAATCTCCTTATCTATATGGTGAAAATTTTTATAGTAACTTTTAATTGCTCGATGAGAAAATTATAAATTTTAAAATAATATGAATTTTGGTGGAGATGATTTGTGAAAAATTCGTCCTATTCACACACAAAAATTTATTAAATCATCTCCATATGATGCAGAAATGAGGTCATAAATGCCGGGAGTCGCCATAGCATTACTCATATCTAAATTATGTCATAAAAGTTTATGATTACAATCAACGCTAGGGGGTAGTGTCGGTAATTTTCGATGGCATCTATGATCACTCAAGAAGTGAACAAAAGGTTGGATGTACGGGTGCATGCACGCGTATTTTAGCGCGTGTTGTGGGGCATGCATGCACTCACACGCAAGATAAGAAAGAAAAGAAAAAAAAAATAGCTCCACCTTTTTCTTTTGTCTAAATTACCAACTCTGATCGTGGTACACACTTTATGGAACTTATCTCCAAAATTTTAAGCTAAAAAACAAAACAAAACAAAAAAAAAATCAAAGTTTTTATATTAATCGCACGTGTACATACTCACTATGTGCAATCGCACGAGCGAACAAAATTCACACGTGAGCCGAGCATAGACGATGAAGTTACAAACATAAGTAATTCTTTCTTTAAATCTATATATCTTATCTGATCTAACCTAGCTTTAATCGATTCATTGAACCGATTAATAAATTTCAACCAACTTTGCGCGATGATTACGACGTTTATCCAAGCCATTATCATTGAATAAGTTAATACAAGAAAAAGGATTTCATTTGACACCACGATCTTAATCAGCAAAAAAATAATAATAATTAAGAAATAGTACTGTTAATTACTATATATTTAAAACATGTGGTAAACTTTAGTGTAATTAAGATTTCATTGATACGACCTACCCACGAGTACTTTCGTGCATCAATGTGGACTCCAATATTCACCCTCCCGTTCATTCTAATATATATAGAGTAGTATTGTTTGGACCGACTAGATTATAAAAGTTGTGTTCGATGCTTATGTTGCATGGTCGATTCTATTGCCATGTAAGTTAGAGATCTTTTTAAAATACTTTTGAGAGGAGAAAAATAGTGGGTCATATCCTGCCACATTAGCGTTTGGCACCATTTTCATAAAACTATCGGTCCAAAAAATATTATTGATATATATATATGGGTAGGTAGGTCCCTAATACGTGATGTGAGACCCCATGGCATCTAAAACGTTAATTTTGAAACATAATTTGAGAATCTGTTTGGCAACCAAAAAGACTACAAATATCATTGATCGTTTACATACCTGTGATGGAGATGTATCTATCGTCGTAGTCATAGTCATAGTCGTCGTCATCGTCGTTTAAGATGGTGATACTATGTACAACATTAAACATATATATTGTCGAATTCAAATCACCATGACCCAAACATTTGAAAGAAACCAATGAGGAACCCATGACCTGTAAAAGCAATGTAAGAAACCTAGACATATCGAATCAAAAAAAAAAAAAAAAACTAGCTAAACTGTCTTAAGCTTGTATCCGACTAATGCATCTTAATTAATTCAGTTTATAAATCTGCCATAATGTAATCATGTACATCTCAAAATCATGTTGATGATTAAGGAATGGAAATCCAAGTACTAAACCTAGGATTGTGACATGTAGCTTAATTAGCAGCTCCACTGAGATCCTTACAGTTTGGTGTTGATTATTACAAAAGCATTATGCAGCACTACTTCCTTTTCTTTTGGGATCTTAAGATTTCTAGCCACTAAGGATTAAAAAAGAAATAGATGTGACCTAATTGAGGACCCTTTTCCTTTCATACACAAAAGTAGTATCCAAATATATTATATGTAACCTAATGAGGAGGTAGAAGTCACTATGATTATAGTTTCAAAGACTACTTAATTCATTTGATCTCTTCTCTCTCTAGCTTGTATCATTTTCTCTCTCTAAGTTATATTTTTTTAAGTTATTTTGTGTGTCTTAGTATCTAGCAGTTTCTTTCAAAGTAGAATTGATGCTTGAGATTTGGAAACTAAGTGCCTCAGAAAGTATAGACAAACCATAAAAATCAGACAAATTAAACCTGTGTAAGATATTAAGCAGATTTCTCTTTCAATGGGTGTACATGTATGTGTCACATTCCCTATAATTGGTGTCGACACTAGCTCTTGGGAAAAATATATATGATAGTTTAATAGAATTGCAATTTAATGGGTTTTTTTTTAATATTCTATCTTTTCATTTTTGTTTTTAAAAATATGAAAGAATTGGGTAATCCACCAATTGATTTAAGCAATAAAATAAGAGTTTGAGAGGTTTCTTTGCCATGTTTGGTTCCAGCAAACTTGTGATCTATTAATTAAGTTCCAATGGATGATGACAGTATTGCACAATTTGTATACATGTTTTGATACCTTTAGTACGAGATGAGAGTCAGGAGTTTCTTTCGAGTGAGGTAGTTAGTAGATGGATGACTTAGAGAAGAAAGTACTAGGTTAATAAATTTTGGGCAATTGATGGGTCATTACGAAAAAATAATAAACATATAAGGACTTTAAAAAAAAAAATAGGTGAGGCGCGTGTCCCACCTAAGCATGCCAATGTAGAACTGTCCCTACCGCCGAAAAATACAAGATTTTAAAAGATCTACAATCCTACATATGCTTCATATGGAAAATGGTGGAAAATAGAGTTGCTCTATCTATGCTTCTGATTTTCGCAGCCGCGTACTCTCCTTTATATTCCATCGCTACACTGCATGCCTTTTCCTTTTTCCTTCCCACTAGATCAGCTCTCAACTCAACTAGTGCTACCATATCCTTTTTAAATCGAGCTAGTTAGCAAGCTAGGAGAAGAAAATAAGGATGAAAAACTACAGCAAAGGTAAATATTGACTCTAGCTAGCTATATATTACAATTACACATACAGCACCCAGCTGGTTAATTTGACAGATCCATCAATGAGTAGAGTGGCTTGCATATGATTGAGGCTGGTCTTAGTGTCAACTTGGTGGGATGATTGTCAGCCTTATATTTCCTTGTATTGGTGGGATGATCATCTTCTTTCCTTGTATTTTGCAGGACTTGCGAGTTTCAGTTTACAACCCACTTGACTTGTGGACTCCAAATGGAGATTAGTAAGTTATATGGGTGTATTAAGGTAAAATAGGGTCACGAGCCACGTACCCTAAAAGGGCGGTTAGAATTGTAGTTACGCGGCCCACCGGGCCACCCCTGCGTCACTCCTAAACCCGGGCCAGGACTAATACTCAGGACCCAGAAGCCTAGCTCGCAGACTTGAAAGGAGCGGGCCATATCCAGGCCCGAAGCAGGGCAACATATAAGCCTGAGCCCGGTACTAGTGCGGGGGGTAGACAAGACAGAGGGCGCCACGCGGTCAAGGCACCACGAAGATAGAGAAATGAATGAACGGGGTTACTCAAGGTGCAGGTTTGGCGGTCACGGCGTGAAGGCATTTTCGAAATGATGACAACCGTTAGTACGGAAGATCCTCTGACAGTACTGATGGTTGATTGTCTCCACAAGGTAGGAGGCGAGGAAAAGGTGTGAGACACGTGTCCCAATCAAAGGATGATCTTCCGACCACCATAAAAGAATGACAAGGGATCGTGGCCGTACGCATGTGCCAGAGAAGCTTCCTGCCACAGGGAGAGGCACGAGCGTGGAGGCTAAAAGAGGAAAAAGGGCACGTGAGCTCCGGAGAGAATAAACAGGGGAAGGTATGAGAGACTAAAAATGATCTACATTTACTGAAATGGGGATAGAGAAAAGAGAAATCAGCACACTATCATCGCAAATTCCAAGTGTTTGTCCCACATAAAATGCGCAACCAAGCCCAACTTAGTTCATTGATCTAGGCCTTTTCATCTGCAGTTGGGCTGTTTGTGAGATGCTTTGAAGCATATAGACGTGACTTCCCAAGTGTATAAAGTTTTTTTTGGGTCGTCTCGTTGTTTTGTGGGGTGGCATGACATCAAAGAATTGCTAGGGGAATTTACAAGCTACCTAAATCAGGAGCCTGCCACCAACTTTGGTGCAAGCCCAGTATTATTAATGTATGGGCCTCAATATAAGGCCAACTATGGCCATGGGAACGAGGCAAGATGAGGCCCAGTTCATACTCTTAAGGTGAGCCCTCAGAGAGGCATTAAGAGATTTACTGTATTCATTTAGAATCGTTCAAAAAAAAACTTTTTATGACAATTTAACGCTTGAATAATAAATCATTAGAACGAAATTGTGGCAGGATTTTAATTCCTATTTTTGGGTTTTTCAAGAATTATTTGTTAATTAGAACTAATTTAATTTTGCTATTATTCTGAGCTCAATCACAATCAAGTGGTAATTAATATCAAGGTGGGATTACACCGATTACGTGAAGACGATTCAAGAACATTTTCTTTTTTGGAAAATGAAAAAAAAGTCTTTGTAAAAAAAGTCATTATAATTTTAATCTTTTTTTATAAATTTAGTTTTTAGTTTTGAACATAAAAGTCATAAAAGTAGGGACTAAATTTATAAAATAATGACTAAAATCATAATGACCTATTTTACATAGACTTTTTTTCTAAAACCCTTTTTTTTTTGTAATAGTGATTTCTTCACCATTTAAATATCATTTGTTCATCACAAAAAAAATAAGTAGATTTTTCTAAAAATGTTAATCTTATTTTTTGTGATTATTATCTAAATCAACTTAGACTCCAAAAAGTGATGTAATGTAGAATAAGATTAAGTGATGTAAACGGATCCTGACCCTTTTCCTAATTAATCCTAAACAAAATAAATAAAAATGGAAATCATACCATATTATATCAATCAAGATATCTTTTGTGGGTCCCATAATATTCCCTCATCCACACTAGAGATCCAACTTTCGGTGTACCAAATGTAAAGCTTTTCTGATAATTAAAAAAAAATAAAAAATGACTTATTTAGGAGATAATCTTAGTTACAGTCAAGATTCTCAAACAACAACTCTGATCTTCCTTACATGTGTTTTCTAGTTAAATTGTCTATAAAAGGTATCTACGTCAAAAGGGTTCCATCAAATGAGTTGTTTATTATGTATTGAATGTATTAATGGTGGTAACTAGTCAAGGATTAGGGCAGGGGGGGTCTAGGTCTAGTCTTAAATTTTTTTATCCGTAGTGCTAGGGCTACCGAAATCCCTACCGAATTTGCTACAGCAGGCACATTTCACGGTGAGATTCATAACACTTTAGGATAGGATGCGAAATACGAAGAGATGCAAATCACTTTGACCGTTGGATGCTTGAGTGGTAGCAAATTCTGTAGGAATTTGCTGTAACTCAAGCATTATCCTTTTTTTATACTTTTGAGTATAACCTTCTAGGAAACCAGCAAAAGCTGTTTTTTGGCGCGGGTTTAAATGATTTTGAATTTGATATTTAGATTCTGTTTGGTACACCGTTGTAATTCGCATAATGCAAATTTTAGCATTTATAAGAGTTTAATGGCATCGGAATGGAAATCAATTTCTGATCGATTGCTCATCTTTCATGGAAACCGCTAGTTTTGCATCTGAACATTGAATCGACTTTCAGTCAATCCATCAACGAAGAAGAGAAAAATTATTTGCATTGTCTTTTATCGGCTCTCGAAAGTCGAAAGCTTACTCAATTATGATTGTAGATATTCATATTATCAAATTATCGCGATAATACATAGATTATCCTCATTTAGAACCACAAATATTAAGGCAATAGAATATTAAGCAGGGCTTTACTTATCAATCTAGAGCTTCTTATAATTTGTTTGGATGGAGGATTTCAAGTAGGAATTTTGTAGGGATCAGTGATTTAGTGGAAAACTAGTTAAAAATCATGTTTACTCAAAAATTGTTCTAGTTTTGCACATGGGTCTTTGACCCAACAGTTGTGCAGCCCTCCCATAACTTGGGAGGTCTTGGGATCAAAACTCTTAAATACTGGTTTGTAATTAGTTTATACCATGTAATAGTTCGATAGCCCTTCAGTAGTGGTTATAGTAGACCTATGGTGGCGGTTACGATAGCAATGTCTTTGCGTTTCTCACACGTCTTCCATGATGTATATATGCCTTCTTATATATATATCCTGAGCATTAGTCTCCAAAAAAAAAAAATATATATATTTGTTCTAGTTTTGTTTCTTCCAATTCATATGAAATGGGCTTAATCTTGAGACCCCACCAAACAAATGGGCTGAACTGGGCTTCCGTTTTTAAACAAAAGCGTAGCAAAGAATTAAGAATAGTTTAGCGACATAAAAATATTGGGAAATCCTAAGGGCACCGCCAAAATTTTATTGGCGGTCCGCGTCGGGTTAGACTTAGTCAATTTATTTTGACTCTACAATTATTAGTGGAAGTCTCCAGTTTGGTCAAGCCTCTTTCTCCTCCTTCTCTTCCTTCTCCTTTTGTGACTGAAATGGGAGTGCCAATAAGACTGGGGCTTCTAACAACAATAGATGCATATTCGGAGGTGCCTACAACTGGGGACTGCCAACAAAATTTTGGAGGGTGCTCATAAAACTACTCAAAATTATTTGGCTTTGTTGACTTATGTCCATTAATAAGACTCAAACACGTCTACTGCCTACTATGTGATTATGTGTACTGGATGTTCGACCAGGCATTCAGCCTTAGTCGAATCAAATTCAACCACCACTGCAACAATTGAGCCAAGCAAACATGATCGCCACCACCACCACACAAACACCGTCGCCCAGTACCATCTCCCCACCCACCACTGGTGCTATCATTACCATTATGCATAGATGATTGAGTGCTTCAATTACCCGTACTCTTTGAATTAATTTGACTGGTTTGTCAATTTTTGAGACGTTAGATTTTCCTATTTGACCTAACTTGAATGACATTGAAATAAAAAATAAAAAAAAAATGTGACCAACGACACGTAAAAGTTAATTTAAAAAATCTAGATTTAACATGAGGATGGATATTATATCATTATTCTTGTGTGGCTCATATGGAGATTAACTAAAGATGGAGTTACAATAAGGAGGTTCTCCTTAATTACCATGTTAGATCATCCTCTTATACAATCATCCCGTTTTAAAATTTCTAACCCTTAATCTATTCAATATACTAAATTTTTTCTGAGGTGCGAAATTTTAGATTATGTTGATCTCCATTGTGAAGACACATAAAAACAATTAAACTACATTTTTTTTAGTTCCAAAATAATTTTTAGATACAATGCCACCACTCTTTGTGTATATGAGTTTACCTGTCATTTAAAAAATTCGAAGAGATGAGCCCGTTTTTTATAAGATAATTAACTCAATGCTAACGACAATTGAAACTAAATCTAAGCTGTTTAAATACAATTTGGCCAAGGTCAAGAGTACAAGTCTTTGTTTTACTTTATTTTTTTGATAAATAGGTAAACTCCAATTAATTTATTAATGATAAAAGCTCACATACAACAAGAGAAAAAAATACATCAAATAGTACAACGAAAACAAATAGAACACAAGGAAAAATCTGAAGAAAATTCGAAGAAAATGGTATACGGTGCAATGTCCGACCAATTTGATAGATTTGCTTCCCAAAGAAGATATTATCCCGTATAAATAGAGGGGAGAGATGGGTCCAATCAAAATAAAAGAAAAAATTTGATCTATCGAAAAAAGTCCCGATAGCTGTCGATCTGGTCCGTCAAAATACTAGATTTGTGCATAATCATAGTAGTATCTGAATAGATCTGAAGCACACACAAAATGAGGATTATTAAGAGAAATTCGCCAAAAAGATAAGCGAAAGACGCCATAAAAATATGCAAAAGTTACCAATAAGGTGAATAAAACAAAAAAAAGAATAAAAATAGTGGATTCCCTTCGCTAGGGTCTCCCATAAAAGGATCCGTCACTCTCTGCTCTCTCTCTCTCTCTCTCCGTCTCTATTTGGCACTTGTTTTCTTCTTTATTGTTTTGTTTACATTTGATAGTCTCCCAAGTCTTTGTTTTAGAAGTATTGAGTGACATGTCAAATTAATGTCTTGAGTCGTGTATCACGTGACTGCCACAAATAGAAACGTGAGTGCTACATTTCCCACCCTACCCTGACCATATATTGCCAAGACATTATGCCTCAAGTGGCAGAGTACAATGATTCACCAAACTAACAGTCTTTCACTAACAAACACCATACAAAAAAGGTTTTGTTAACAAGTTTTATAGATTTGTATTTTGTTTAGTTTCTTAATGTTGTACAAATGGACTGATTTTTTTATATATATGTTATTTATACTATTTGAATCATATTTAAAAAAATTAGTTAAATCAGAGACCTCTAGCACTCTCTAATACCACAAACACTTAATCGAGACTATAATAGTTTGAATGAACGATTGACATTTAAAATGATTTGTTTGGATAGTTATAAATTTCTGATTGAGCTAATTTTAAAATTTCTTTAAAAATATCCTTATCGTGTACCCTTAGGGAACACATTAACAGGACCAAAAAAAAATTACGCACCTAACAAGTACTCTCGTTTTTATAAATACTAGCTAATTTAATTGGTAAAGTCTATGGTATTAATAACACAGATTTAAATTTAAATCTCACATGCTCATTAGTGGTTGTATTTTTCGTTATTAGTAGCATTTTCTATCTTATCCTGTTGTTTGTACTTGTAAGTTTTTTGTGTTTTTTTTTCTTTTTAATCAGAAAATCTTGTTGAATCTAGAAAAAATGTTTGGTATCTTTGTCTGTGCTTGCGTTGTTGAACTTTGTTTCCCTTGAAATAGGGTTCACTGATGTAAAATTTTAATGAAATAAATCATCTTTGCCCATCAAGTGAGAAAGTAACACATTTTTGTCAACCCGGAATTTCATTTCGCCACTCATGTCCACCTGGGTCTGGGTCTGGGTCTGGGTATCCGTATCATGTGGGCACAACAAATTCGGATCCGAGTTGCAAAACCAAACCCACATAGCAAACTATCATGAATGATCCAATTGCACTCAAACACATGTAGTAGTAGTAGGCTAGTAGCACTCGATTGCTAAGAGTCGCATCCTCTTTTTCTCTCTCCTTTCATACACCCAAATGGACCAAATCATTAAGGAAAACAAAATAATAGATTTCACACATAGATATCTTTTTCTTGTGGCCCCCAAAATCATATCATGGGGGACGGGTTATGTCCACTATCCATACCCGTAACAACAATATGATGCCCTGGGAAGCACAGGCATAGCAACCGGAGGCGAATATGAATATAATAGGAATACTATTTTCTTAATTTTTTAACTAAAAATGCAAATATTAGGCGGATTAAACGCATAAACTTTAATCGATCTAGAGATATCATGCTTGCCACTAATATTAAAGATTCAAGATTGATGCACTTACCTCAATCCATTACGCCAGTTTATGAAGATGACAATGGAGGCAGGCTTTAACTTTCTACCCAATGCACACCGAAATCCTAAAAGCGAGTCGCACATACGATGGAAGAGTGCAACTTGAGAGGGTGAAAACTATGAACCCTAATGCCTCCCTGTTAATCCTTTTATACTCATATTCCATCATAATGAGTTTTAATAGGGTGTACCTACCAACATCCCCTAACCCTATACAATTAGGTTTTGGTTAAGCCGAGTAATTAAAATACATGGGTAATCATTAATAGGTTAATGTGGGCCACATTCTATGAGGAACACCATGGCAACAAAAATTATATGCTAGAGACAGCAATATCCTTCTAAGGTGGACAACCACACTGCATCAGCTAATCGATCGTCAATTTGACCATCAATCTTAGTCGATTTTCATTGTCGTATGAGTTTCGAGATGATGATCTTAAAGTTTCGACCGTAGATAATCCGTTCATTTGGTTTTTTATTTGATTGGTTATTTCTAGCCGTTAGATGAGTTATGAAAAATATCAAATCCATTGGCTATTAAGAATCTCAAAGTTGCATATTTGTTTTTGGGAGTGTGAACTTAGACATGATTTAGAGAGAGAAAGAAGGAGAAGAAAGAGACATGAAGAGGTTGTATTGTTAACTTAAGATGAGAATTGCATTAAGTCAAGATTGTCACGCAGCTTTGTCCCTGTGGCCGTATCTATCTCTCTTCTCAACGTGTGGACTGTAGAGCTAATGTACTAATTAGCTTTCCGCCATTTCATAATGAAGTATGATGGACGGCGCACTTGACATTTTATTTTGTTTTGGTCATGTTACAATACCCTTGCCCCTTCTATTTTACCTTCTTTCTTGTCAAAATTTCTAGGGTTTTTAGACTTATCATCGGAGGTGTAAATTAAGAATTGTTTTTGGGGATTGGATGACTGGTTGAGCAAAAAGTCCAGGAAAAAAAAGGAGAAGATTGATGATGAATGTGAAGTATTTTTGTAATATATATATACATATATATATATATATATGTTTTTATAATATTATTTAAACGAAAAAGGGAAAGAAAAGTAGATTATATAAAAGTTGAATATAATATAAAAATTATATCTACCCTCTTGCAAGTCCTAGTTAGCTCAGCTTGTAAAACTTGATGTTATTGATAGCAAAGACTTGTATTCAATCTTGCATTTTTGGCACATAAGTTAAAAAAATTAAAAGTGTCCAAGTACTCCAAATTGTCAATAGTTGATCCTTCAATGCTTTTAGGTTGGTTATTTCTCTATTCGTTGTTTATGATACCTTCTTTCCACCCGTTAGTGGTTGTCCTACCCTCTTCAAACTAATTCTATTATTGTAACCAGCCCATGTAAAATTGTATACATACGTGATTCACACACGATTACACATTATACGTTAAAGAGATGGGTTATTGCACCCCACCTGCTTATTGTACCTCTTCATAGCCGCACATTTTGTGGGGTCTACATGGAGATGATTCTGAGGCTAATTTTTTATGAGGATGTTCTCTTCACCATATAAAGTATTATGTTCGAAAATCGGTCTATTCTAAAACTTCTAACCCCCTTAATCAATTAATTTATTTACGATACTTCTGATTGGGTTAGAAGTTTATAATGAGATGATTTCCAGATAATATGATATACATGCATAGTGAAAATAACATATCCCCTTCTTAGCCTTTGAATCATCTCGATCTAGACCTCACAAACTATACGGCTTCAATGGAATGTAATAACCCCTCCCATATTTAAAATACCCCTTTCCCCTTCCTAATAATTACGAACCTGCCTCTCTTTATTAGTAGAGAAATCTCCATTGAAATGGACCCTTATGTTTGTTTTCTAAATGACAATAAATAATGTGGGTCGCTTCTCTTTATATAAATAAAAGTATAGGTATTATAGTTGAATTTAGATCATTGTTGGAGTTGAATGAGTTTCTATGAACATACATTGTAGATCAATATATATATATATAAAAGAAAAAGGGAAAGGTATCCTCCTTCACTTGAAGCTTCTCTAGAAGGTATCTAGTATAATTAAAAAACTTCACAAAAAATTGGCACACTTTGATTTTTAGTATCTTTTCAAAATTACAGAAAGAATTGAAAGGAAGCCAAATTGATTAATAAGTGTAAAAGCAGAAGAAAAATGATGAACAACCGAAGTCAACCTCAGGATTAAGGCTACGTTTCTCTTTGTAACTATTCAGCTTTCATCAGAATTCAGATGCTACGTTACCTACATACATGACAAAAGCTGCCGGAATATGACCCACAGGCCGTTCGTCCGGGAGGAAAAGTTTGCATCAATGGGTCCATGTCTACACTGCTCAACTGCTGTTTATTTTGTCCCCGCGGCCGGCAGAACCAAAGTATAGGTCGATATGTGTGGTTTAATTTGCTTTGAATGGATGGACTAAAAAATTCTTGAAAAGAGCTATTCATTGTTTGGTAGAATAAAACAAAAAAAAGCTATTCACTGTTTGATGATTTATTGTGCTCAATTATGATGCACATTTTAATCTTTTTAAGCAAAATTTAAGTGTCAGCTAATTTAATTGGTAAAGTCTATCATTGTTGATAGTACATGTTAAAATTCGAATGATACATGTATCAATTTTTTTTTTTAAATGTTGGAGGAATGTGTACTATCCAAGATCAAGAGAAACCACCAATTTGTACTACATGAGTAATATTTCGACCTTCTATATTATGCACAGTTCTCTAATATTTTTTGGTATAATTTGGTGCAAACGAGATTCGAATTTAGGTATGTACTATTAATAACAACAGACTTTACCAACTAAGCTAGCAAACATTTGAACTTCTATTTATACTTGTAATTGGACATTAACCCCATCATATAAATAAAGTATACTTTTATCCTTATTAATGACTAGGATGCTAGGAGCTTAATATTTTTCTAGCCTCACTAAAAAGTGGAGGGATCTACAATACCTTAAAAGGTCACATTTGAGACATTAGGATTTCACAGAGCGTTTTGAACAAAGTATCGTGACCCTAAATTAAATTATCCAAATGTTTAATATCTGACGATAATAAATAATCTTTATCACTTCTTTAATTACTTTCCAAATTAAAGAAGAGATATTAGTGATGTATCATTAATCGTACGATGGTTGCACCCAACGGTAAAAGGATTCGTCAAAACTTCGTGCCCTAGGAACCCACCCATAAAAAAAATAAACTACTTATATATATCCTTTATCTAATATTATAATAGCATACATTAATTGAGGTAGGATCAAATGTCATGGTTAAAAATGTTATTGTGTTGTTGTGGTTACACATAGAGTTCACATATAGATGATCTAATAGTGCAATAATGATCTACTCACAATGTAAAGCATTCTATAAAAAAATTATCATCACTTAAAATCATCAC
Organism: Macleaya cordata; assembly: GCA_002174775.1. Lineage (NCBI taxonomy): Eukaryota > Viridiplantae > Streptophyta > Magnoliopsida > Ranunculales > Papaveraceae > Macleaya > Macleaya cordata. Next base: position 593,438 of record MVGT01002634.1, on the reverse strand, counting down.
TTCCATCATCTCGATATAGGTTTTACCCGTAACCGCGACAACTGCATTTTAACCAAAACATTTGATCCAACCTCTAGAATGTTTTCAAAGCTAGATCGGTCAACAAGTTGACAAAGCTAACTCTTGTACTCACCAAAAACAACTGAGACAATTCAGGGAAAAATGGAAAATCATGATATCAACACAACTATGCAGTCTACCTAAGGTTGTCAAATGGTACCCAGTATTCAAATACAATCCAAACGGATTATTCCCCTTTCCTAATATTTTACATATTTCAAGTACTCTATAATATCTAAATCAGAAATCAATCCTCTCATTACTGATAACCCAACTTCTACGCAATAATATGTGGGAGACAATTATCCCACTGAAATGCCACTCTGGCGAATCCACGTGTAACTCAGAGAATGTCGTGGACCAGTAATAATGTACTCAGCTTGTGCCGTGCCACGTCAGCATACACACCTCTTTTTTTAAGAGTGTAATTATTTGATAATTCAGAAGTTAATATTAGTTTAATTTATCCCTACTATACTATACTCAAGCATCTCTATAAATCTTTTGAACACATCTAAGCAACCTAAGTTGCTTGGAATTGTAAAACCCTAATAATTCTGTTTTAGTATTAATTAAGAACATATACTAAGCAATCAAAATCATAATACATCTATGATCCATGTGTTTTTTTTGAATAGAAAGCTTTAACCTAGCTCGATTTCCCACAAAAAAAAAAAAAACCTGTGAAAACTAGAGGAACCAAGCAAAAAACAGAGCTCATGTGTCCCCCAACTTGTGTTCCGTCTTTTTATGACCCATCCTCCTGATTGTTTATTTCTAGCTCAGTCCCCCAAATTCTTGGTGCAGTTTTCTAACCTAAAAATACTTCTTGTTTCATCTCATTTAAGTTGAAGTAACTTAATAAATTATCAACTCAATACTAGCCATTGGATAAGAGATGATTATGTCATGGGTCTTCTTAATGATGTAATTATTTTGAAAACTAGGGTTTCTTTTGTTTCTCTATTTATTGGAGCTACTTGTTACCATGAACACAAATATAATGTTCATCATGAATTGGTTAGAAAATTTTATATTAAGCATGTTTATCTGAACACATTAGCTCACCATATAATGTTGTAGTTGATGTATATATCAATTTTTTAGTCCCTTACCACATCATATGATAAATAATGTGGTATGATAATATGGTTCATAGAACATTGCTTCTATTATATTTAGTTTAGCTTTTATTATTGGTAGGGTAACTCTTAATTAGGATCCTTAATTAAGGGTGATGGTGGTGATTATTCTTATACTAAGCCAACCAATTTTAAAGCTTAAACTATCAACACAATAACCAATTAACTCTCGATGACTTCATTAAATAGAACTACATTCATAAATCTGATCAGAATTCTTTCTTTTTATTCTTGAGCAAACATCTAAATTGGGTGGCAATGTGATGTTAGGATCAAAAATCAAGATCTCTTGGTCCCCACCAACCAAAAAGGGATTGATTTATGGGGTCCTCAATCAAACCCTCAATACATATTTACACACAAAAGAGACCAACCCCATCTTTACATTAAAATATTTAAAAAGGTATAGAATAGAAGAAGCATCAGAACCACCCAACAAAAAATTGAATCAGTAATTTTATACTAAAAAGTTGAGGACAATACCTGGCATTGTCAGCCCAACACAACAGTGTACCACACAACTCATATAAAAGCCCCTCATATACCCGCAAGAAAAGAATAGAACACAGTAACAAATTTAAAAAATACTGCTCAATATTATTCTAGATTATCCTTCAATTGAAAAAAAATAATATAATACCTGCATTGATGATTAATTAAGAATACTCTTACAACCCCTGTGTTTTAATGGTAATTACTTATAAATCCTATTATTCTAAGAGTTTAGAATTACCCCTTTGACCAAACCATATTCCCCGTTGACTCACATGAAGACCTAGCAAAATGACATGTGATCTGCCAACTCTACCATAACCTGACCCACCAAACCCTTTCCTAATTAGATCCGTTACCTTAATAAGTTAAAGTTAGAATTAAGCATTTCTGATTTGTTACCCTTTCAATTCTATTAAGGTTAGGAGTAACATGACTCGTTTTCTTATTTTATATAGAAAAATTTCAAATTAATTAAAAGTTAGGGTTTAAAAAACTAACCAGTTTCATAAACTAATTAATATTAGAGTTTGATAATATTGATTCGCTAATCTACTTAAAGATCGACCCTGACCTGTTGCTAGATATACAATCACATAAAAATTATGAAATCCAAAGCATTCTTTTAACTCCCCACTAACCCCAGATTCTGAAATACAAACCAAAACCTAGCAAATGCGGAGGATATAAGTACTAACAACATTTATTAACCGTTGGATCGTCCAAATTCTAATCTCTAGGTTTTATAAAAAAATACATATCAAATCCGACATGCTTTTTAAGCTTTGAGATTTGTTTTGATAATCCAACGACTCATTAGACGTTCCTCGAAAGTGGTGGAGGGTGATTGGTAAATTACTTCCTAAAAGTAGGAGGGTGCTACAAAATTGGGATTTACTTAGCGGAACCGATGGTAATTTCCGTAAATTATATAAAACGAAAGGGTAGTTAAGATTTACGTCAGCACGACAGTCACTTCCCACTACCGCATCAGAGAGATTGGTCTTTTAACATCATCTATCCCCGAAGGGCATTACTAGAGGGACACCAGATTTTGACATCTAAGATTACATCTACTTATTTTATTGATTGGAAACCAATCATAACACTTGTTGAGAAAATATTATTCCATTTCAGCCCCTCATACCACTTTTAAAAAGCAGATGTAATCTTTCGGTGTCAAATTCTGGTGTTATTCTAGCAAAACTCATCCCCGAAAGCAACACAAAAATAACCCCTTAAAAAAGCCAAAAGGGCGAACCAAATACCGACAAAACGAGTGGCACTCGTCGTAATTTCATGATATAACGTGTCCTAATCCAAGTGAATAGAAAACGCTTGTGATTAATAAGGCGCATTTTAGCACACTTGCATCTCAGAGAATCACAAAAGCAGAAGAAGCAGTAGTGAAGACGACCACACCAACCCACACGAAGACACACAGAGAGAAAGCTAGAGAGAGAAAGAAGAGAGGTAGAGAGAGAAAGAGATTACAGAGACCGAAATTGTTTCAACTAAAACAGAAAAAAATTTGAGCTTTTTATTGTTTAGTTCTGTCTCCTGGTTTATTTATTAAATTCGTAATTTCCATTTTTGAGCATCATGGAAGGAAGTAAAATCATGGATGCTTACGAGATTAGAGCTTGTGGGATAGTGTAGGTTTCTGAAACCACCTACTCTTCAATTTCCAGCTCGCTTTTGTTGTTTTTCTTCTTCTTCTTCTTTCTCTTTCGTGTTCTGTTTCTTTCTCTCTCTTCAGTACTCTAAATGGGTTGCCGGAAAATGATTGCTGGAAATCTGGAACCTGCAAGGAAGAGGAGTGGGGGTTTAAGAACGAAACAGGCAGGAAGAGGATCGTGCCGTGGAAGTTAGACCGTAATAAGAACGCCGGAAAATGTACGGTATCCGGCACTGACAAAAGTAGTTTCTTTTTGAGTATCTTGTATTTCTATCTTCTGTAATCGGTTATTTTCTCGAGAGATTCGGGGTTTCTTCGCCTGAACTTATGGGGACTTTACTGAAAGAAGCTCTAAAGTGTCTCTGTGGCGAGAATCAGTGGTCTTATGCTGTTTTCTGGAAGATCGGTTTCAATAATCCGACGTAAGTTCTCTACATTTTCTCCAATTTGCTCCTTTTTTGTGTCTCAGCTTTTCAATTGATATTTTTCTTTTAGTTTTCGTTTTTTTTGTTTCTGTTTTGATTAATTAGGGTTTCAGAGAAGCTGTTTACATCCTTTAAGTCGTGAGATTTTATTTTTTTTTGTTTCTCCTAACTTTGTTGCTTGCTGATCACTTTTACTCTTTTTCTTTCTTTCTTTCTTGCTCTGTATCTGATGTCTTTTATTTTTCTCTTTACCTTTTTTGGATTGTTGTATTTGTTGGCTTTTGTCTTTAAGCATCTATGTAAAAAAGTAGATTTTGATTATTCTGGTAAGGGCACTTCATTTAAACTGAATTTTGTTGTCAGATTATCTGTTGATTTTGAATGCTAATAATTGAGAATATTCTTTCCTCCTTGATTATTTCAGTTGTCATTTATGTAGAACTCAAAAATCCAAAAGATTGAGACTTAGATTGTATTACGTCAAAAGATGAATTCTTGAAACCCATTGGTTTATTTTTCTTCTAATATTAGTTTTAGGGTTTTTGAATCACTTACGAGTGTTAGGTTTTTTATTTATTCCTCTTTTAAAGTTTAGAAATTGATTCTACACTTTTGAGGATACATTTTACCTTTACTAAAATGCTGGTTACTGTTAAATTTTCCACAGTTTCTCATTTGACTGTTTGATGACCGGTTTTTGAAGTTTGACGAATCGGTTTTAATTTTTCAGGCTTTTGGTTTGGGAAGAATATCATTATGAGCCTGCCCGCCATTCCTCTCTCCCAGCCATTTCTGGAATTGAGAGTACAGAATTACTTCTTAAAGAGTGGGAAGGGCTCTGGAATTCCCCGGAAAGTCACCTTCCTCAGCTTGGGTGTCAAACGGGGGACAAAGTTTTACTGCTCATTAACAAGATGATGATAAATAACCAGGTCCATGTTGTAGGAGAAGGGTATGTATTTGTTTCGTTTTGCATGTTAAGTTAAATAATGTAAAAATATTCTCAATATGTACTTATTTCATTGTTGTGTTTCAGGATTGTTGGGCGTGCTGCTTTTATGGGAATGCATCAATGGATTCTTCAAGAGCACTGCATGGTGGAAGGGTATCCATCTGAGGTATAGGTTAAAGCTTCTACTTTTTTTCTTCTTCTGATTTTAAGTATTCGGTCAAGTGTTTTCAGTTCTAAAATTGTAAAGACGGGGTTTTCTTACAAATCCCTTACTTGAATGAAACTTGCTCGGTTTTGTTTACGTGCTATAATGTCATGAAATTCCAAAATAAAAGTTTTTAAAAGAAATCGCGGTCGATTAATTTTTGAGAGTTTAGCTGCAGAAGAATTTTGTATTTTCCGGGAACAACAAAATGAAATTTTATTTAAGAAACAAAGGAGAAAAACTTACATGGACATCAAGGGGATAAAACAAACGAAAAAGAAACCAAAGCCTACAAGCAAAAATACAAAGATTATGCCTGAGAGCGAACCACCTCTTGCCATTAGATACCAAATCCGCGTACCAGAGAGCTACAGATGGACTTGGCCGACATGCCATAATATGAATGTGCTTTAATATTCAAACTGACTTTGTTTGTCCAACTCCTTCCCTTAAAAATTCTAGCATTAACCATATCTGAGACAAATGAACAGTGAGTGAGCATATGGAACAGATACTAATTACTTAATTAATCATGTTTATGGAACTTCTCGACGGAAAGTCTTATTAATTCTGTAATTGAATTCACTAATACATTTCTTATGTCATTCTTCTGATCAATTAAAGTTTACTAATTGGTTGGGTGCATTTATGTTGCGTTTGGAGCATTATGCATTTTGTATAAATATGTTATAGTACATATACAATATAACCTTGCTCTGTTATCCTTTTGTAAAACTAGTATTAGTAGAGTTTGTATAGTTCTATGTGACTTCTGACTACAAATTTCATTGTACCTCTCCTTTTCCTGCATTTTTAGGTCCTGGCTGAGGTCCAACTCCAATTTTCAGCTGGCATGCAGGTGGGTAGCTTATGTTTTCTTCCATTTTTCCCCCTCCCTTTTACAAGCATTATTTTCTGTTTGACTGTTTTATTACTGAAAATAAACTATAAATCATGTGCAGACTGTTGCAGTAATTCCTGTGCTTCCACATGGTGTGGTTCAACTCGGATCCACACTGGCAGTAAGTTACTCTACTATAATGAAATTGACTAAACCACTGTTATTTATGTTCTAGTGTTCTTCTGTGTTCAGCTAACACCCGAGAAATCCATTAGTTGACTTCTTCTGAGGCAATAAGTAAGTTGTCTGTTCCTACTGATTCAGGTTGTGGAAAATACGGGGTTCGTGAGCGACGTGAAGAGTTTATTTGCACAACTGGGCAGTGTTCCTGGTGCTCTTTTATCTGATACTTACACTAGAGAAGATCCAGGTCTGGAAATTGGAGCATCCTCCTCGCTTGAAGTACCTATCTCTGCAGACCCATCTGGAAATTTATCTTCTCAAGCGGCAACTTTTGTGCCGCTTACGGGTGCTGGTTTCAACCAACAGAACTCCACATATCAGGCCGCGGGATTTGGAAATCAGCCTTCTCGTTCTTTAGCGGCACAAATCCATGGCAACTTACAATTGCAACCAAATTCCAGCCTGACCCCAACTTCAGCCAACACTTTTAATGACCTCTTCCAGATAAAGAATCCTCCAAATGTGCAACCAAACTTTCCTTTCAAAAGAGAACCAGAAACTAGAGAAACTGGAGCCCAAGTAATCCTCGCTAGTACAGATGCACGGTTAAACAAGCAGGCTTCTCCAAATAATTCAAGTACTAGATCCAGTCACCAATTTATAGAATCAAGTTCATCTTCTAGTAGCCTTACATTCATTGGACAACAGATCCTGTCGGGTGCTGGGTTGCCCACTTCAATTAACAGTAGTAAATCTCAACTAAGATCCAGTAGAGGCATGATCCCTACTTCTCTCAAAGATTCTATTCCGATCACATTGTTTGGTGGAAGCAAATCACTTGACACTGGAAATGATCATCAAACACTTACTTCAAGTTCATGTTCTCGTTCCATCACACGTGGATCAGCTGAAAGTAATTCACCTTACCCACCTTTGAAGGGGCTTCAACTTAATTGTTCTGCTTCGGGGATGGTTTCTGCATCCAACCACCAAAATTCTTCAAATTGCAGTGATGTGCTTCCCAGGGTACCCCTTATGAGTCATCCCTCAACCAATGACAATCATATCCAAACCAAATGGAATGCAGGGAAACAGGTGATAGAGAATGATTTATTTCAAGCCCTTCATATCCTGTCAGCCCATCCAGATGAGCGTATTTCTAGGTCCACACAGGTGCCCGATTTTTTTCATGATCACTGGGTGAGTAGTATGGAGCTCGATAAGGGAACTTCTGGATCATGTAATACCTTCTCTGAAGATGCGCAAGTGAAGCCTCCTTTAGGAGATGACTTATTTGAGATCTTGGGGCTAGATACTAAAAGTGGAAAGCATTGTGGCAGTTGGAAGGATTCACTTACTAATGGGGGGGATGCCAACATGCGGAATGCAAATATGGATGTTTCCAAATGCATAACTCAGACCGATGCATGTCCTGATTTTTATGCAATGAATGATGGGATCTCAGAGAGTGGTATTTTCTCTGAAACTGCATCTGACCATCTTCTGGATGCAGTGGTCTCGAAAGTTCACTCTGGTGCTAAGCAGATCACAGATGATGATGTGTCTTGCTGGACAACTTTAACAAAGACAAGTAGCTCGTCAGTTCCTACTGGTTCTCCCTCAGGCGGGAATGTTAGAGTGCTGGACCAGAAGCAAGGAAAGATTTATGGCCTTCCCCCATCTCTTCTAAAAGCACAGACAGCGGGACCAAGCTCTTTCAATTCAGGATGTATGAAGGATAATGCTGGAGAGACTTCTCAAATTAGTTCCATGTATGGATCTCAAATCAGTTTAGTGGTTGAAGATGGTCAGAATATGAAGTGTGAGAATAGTATTTCAACTGCACAATCTAAGAGACCTCATGAGACAGGGAAAGCAAATCGCAAAAGGCTTAGACCTGGAGAGAGCCCTAGACCTAGGCCCAAGGATCGTCAGATGATCCAAGACCGTGTGAAAGAATTACGTGAAATTGTACCTAATGGGGCAAAGGTGGCATCTTATTTTTCGAAGAATTATATTCCTGCTCAACTTTTTCTTGTTCTTTAGTTATTGTCAGATGCTAATTCTATCATTATATTTCTTAATTTGGTTGAACAGTGTAGCATTGATGCTCTTTTGGAACGCACCATTAAGCACATGCTTTTCTTGCAAAGTGTGACGAAGCATGCAGACAAGCTAAAACAAACTGGAGAGTCAAAGGTGTGTTGAGTGTTCTAGTTTTGTTGCAGTACATGTATTTTCACTCAAATGCTGTTTAGTATCTTAGGCCATTCCTCTACATGATCAAAAGCCAGCCATGTGCCCTTGTTCCTGGACATGAAATATTTAGCTTGTGCTGACAATTGAAACAAAATGTTGTATTTAGATTGAAAAAGGTCTTAATATGTGAGGGCACTAAGGGGTATCGATCTCCTAATATTGTAAATTTAGATATGGATGTGTTAGTAATTTCAGGAATATAAAGAGAGAAATCAGCAATTTCTCCACGTAAAACAAAAAAAGGTCAGCATTTTCTGTTGGGACATAAGCGTAGAAATATCTGGTTTCACACTGTAGTGTGTTACAAAGTGCATATTGTAGATCCAATCCTTAGAGTGTAAAAGTTAATGAGTTTGTACAATATACACTTCCTTACATATATTATAAATAGCTTATGAAAAACATATAATATACATTATGTATATGATAAAATTCCTATAGTACACATTATGAACTAATAGTCTGTTTGGACAAGGGATTTTAGGGAGGGATTTTGTGGGGACCAGGGATTTTGAGGAAAAATATAACATGATTTTTCCTCCAAATCCCTGGTCCCCACAAAATCCCTCCCCCAAATCCCTTGTCCAAACAGACTATAAAGATAAACATCATAGTATCATATACATATATAATCGATATAGGATTCGATATTCCGCAGTTTGAGGGATTACTGAAACCTTCTGAGATGGCGTTTTTTGTTATGGCGTGAATTTACAGATTATTAGTAAGGATGGTGGCTTGCTCTCGAATGGAAACTTTGAGGGAGGAGCAACATGGGCATTTGAAGTAGGTTCACAATCCATGGTCTGCCCGATCATTGTTGAGGATCTCAATCCACCTCGTCAAATGCTTGTGGAGGTATATGTCTCACCGCTTTGTCTGAGAAGCTCTACTCTGGTGCCTCACGAATTCTAAATTAATAAATCCTTTCTTGGTGTTCCTTTCTGTAGATGCTCTGTGAAGAACGGGGTTTCTTTCTGGAGATAGCTGATATAATTAGAGGATTGGGATTGACTATCTTGAAGGGGGTGATGGAAGCTCGTAACGACAAGGTCTGGGTGCGATTCACAGTGGAGGTAATACCATCTACCAGTGCCTATGACCTCCCTTAGTAAATGTGTCTTTGTTGTTATTTGTTTTTTCTTTTTTCCAATTATTGGTTCGATGTGGTCATGTTTTCATAATTCATACTCTGTGATGCAACCTGCTCCAATAAAAAAGTTATACTGCTTAACCTCATTCAGTGCACAAATGGGAAAAAAAAAAATCGTCATCAACCTCATCAAGCCAATTGGAGGAATACCTGTCCAAGAGTTTCTACTTATGGGATTCGGAAGGTTGAATTTTGATTTTTGGGATATCATGGTCATCTATTTAGAAATTTATTCGAATAAACACACCTTTTACATGCTCATGTGGCCCAGATGAAGATTGAGTGAAGTTCTGAAATTTCAGAAAGGGATGGTTTTCTACAATCAGTGTAGAATACCAGTCCTCTTGTCATCTCTATCTATTAGAATGTGTTGAAAATGTGTCAACTGTCCAGTGAGCGTAAACACATTGCACAGATTATCATGTTTCGACCAAAAGTTACATGATTCACTTCTTCTATCTTAAACATTTGGAAAATGAACAGATACCTAATTTTTGAGAAGCACAATTTAGCAAACGTCCTTAAATCAAGTAAGAAAATATATCTCAGCGATACGCGGTCTATGCTCATGTGTTAAAGTATTTATGTGAAATGGTCATACAAATTTACATGTAAATCCTGGTTCATGTCTATAGGGCCTACATACTGATTTGAGGGCATTCCGAAACTTTGAACGACAACAATTGTGGACCATGGTTAATGGAAAAATGTGCAAGTCAATGCTTTTAACTTGTAATCAACTTTGGATAGGTTTATAATTTTGTAATTGGCTGGTTTTGCTGTTGACCATGTTGTTACAAGGATATCATCCTTCCAAAACGCTAAGCATAGTTTCATAGACTTTACGCAATGTGTATGGAGCATAGTCTTGTTCAAAACTTTGAATGATCAACCCTCGATTCTTTTTCCATATCCATATAGTCTGGGGTTTGGGGAGGGCTAAACAGAGCTGATCCATTGACTGATGTATTCCTAAAATTTTCTAAATGTATATGTATCTTTGAACAATAGCTGAAATATCTTCTATTGTGTCCCTTCCATTTTCATACTAGTTATTTACTTTCTGTTGTGTACAGGCAAACAGGGATGTTACAAGAATGGAAATATTTCTGTCACTTGTTCATCTGCTAGAACAAGCCGTGAAGGGCAATACAGCGGCATCCAAGGGCATTGCTGGTGGCAAAATGATAGCGCATGACACTTCCCATCAAGCTTCCATACCTGCAACTGGTCAGTCTGCTAGCTTACAATGAGCTACCCCTTACTAGTTTTCCTTATTCTGGACATGTTGCGAGTGGGCCATGTAACTTGCCTGCCATGACTAGCATCGATCCAGTCTCTTTCAGGCGGTTGGTTCTAACTGACTTTTTTCTGTTTTCGGTAACTCCTGACTGATCTCACTTGGTGTTTTGAGAGCTTTTTAGTTAGTGCAGAAGCTCCTCTTACCTTGTGAGATGGGCTCTTGATCAACTGATTCCTAGCTAAGTTAGCCATGTATGAGGATGACTAAGAAGAAAAAGTGGTTAGATGCAGTTCTTGGTATCATATCAGATCCTTGTGATATTTTCTGTTCTTTTCTTTTTCCATGACACGAAGGGATAACGGAAGTTCCTGGGGGGGACGGGTGGGTTGTGGCTACTGAACTGTTGTGTTTCTTAGAGGCTTGTACCCAATGTTGATAAAAGAAGAGATAATTGTGTGTGGTATAAATGTAGAAAGGGGGGTGAGGTTGGGGAAATGAAGGTTCAGGTGTATATTCATGAAGCTCATCTTTGGACACATGTTTTTCTGGATTTGCTTGAGATATTATTCCTAGCTGTGTTCTTAGATGGTTCCTTCCCATATCAATTGCAAATAAACATGGTTATTTCATCTTTTTGTTACCATTGCTTTGTCTAGAACTATTCATGGTTGGGCTTATATCACTGGAGATGTTTACTATTTCTTTATTGTTTAAGTAATTCTTCTTATATTCTTTAATCTTGAAACTCTCTGATTGATTATGCACTATAAAGTCTAGAATCACTTTGATTTATTGTTCATCCATCAACTTTAAATCTTAGGATTTTTAACCATAGTAGATAAAATGAAAAAGAGTAGCTAAATAGCCATATAAACAAATAGAGTATAAATGGGTTGCCAAGAAGGTAGCCAACTTGGAGAAACTAACTAGATGAGAAACTCAATGCTTCAATTTTTTGGACATCCAATAACATGCAATTTACCTGTTAAAAGTGAAGTAAAGATTTACATATATTTTTTCAGAAGTAGAACTTGTGATGCAGAAGCAAAGAATGTTAAAGTTCTCTTTTTCTTGTTCTTTTTTTTTATTACTTCTGAGACACATGATGAGTTTTAGGTCTCATCATGTGGCAGATGGGGCAGAAATCTTAAAATGTTGTCTTTCTAAAGTGCTGTTTCTACCAAATTCCTAAAGCAACTTGAAGGGTTTCAGGTAGGAAGACCAAATGCAAGAGAATTTATGCCTTGCTGATCTAGATCCTGTAAATGGAAATCAAGCATATTTGGAAAGAAGCCAGATGAATCAGTTCATTATTCTTTTCCTCTCTCCTTACTAACATTGATTAAAAGATTTACCTTTTGCTTTTGAGCTTTCATCTAGGTCTCATCAAATTACTAGAAGTTTACACTTAAATTAGGCTTATTGATATCAGAGGTTCTAAGTTTCTATTCCTTTCTGGTAAGCTCATGTAAGGGTCCACCAGAGGCCATTCTTATCCATAGAGATAGATATAGAGAGAGAAACAAAAAAAGACAACTATTCTCACTCATTTCCAGTTCTCAATCATCACTAGTCCTTGGAGAGAAGTTTCTTTTTTGTAGACACTTGCAAGAGTCTCTTTCTTGAAGCAGCAGCACTGAGTCATCTCCAACTTGTTACTTAACCCCATCTTCATGAACTTGTTTTATCTATCCCCTTCAGTTCATATCTGCTGCCTCTTTCCTCTTACTTTCCATGAACTACATATCCAACAAAACTTTTTAATACTTTCTTAGGGTATTAGCCTTCTAAAACTGTTTGCTGAGAGATCACTGTGATGTTAGAGTGACATATACCCACAACTTAGAAAACTATATTTTAATTTTTGCTACTCAATAGCTAAACATATGGACTAAATGAGTTCTAGGGTTTGTTAATGGAGTTTATTTACCTTAGTTACCTAATCAAAACAATCAATCTCCTTGCATGGGTTTTAATTAAAGATGACATAGGATTGAAAGAATTGTGGTTGGTAAGCTGCATTTAGGTTAATAAGGTCAATTAGGGTTTCTTAATTGAAGATTAAGTTAAGAAGCATACAATTACGTACGTATTTAGTAAATCAAATGCTATTTTAATTTTGAGTCACGACCAAACTCTCCCTAAATATTAAAAAAACAAAAAACAGATCTCTTTCATGAGGTTTTATGGATGAGATTAAGATGGTGATTTCCAAGTGGCTTATAATTTTAAGGATTCATTGTTTAACAGGATTACTTTTAATAAACGTACAAATGATTGTACTTTGTGACTCCTGTTTGTTGTTTAGAATCTTTTAACATAAATACCTAACTCTCTTAACATAAATAATCAATTTGGAGAATTTTAATAAATTTTTTTTTGGATTAGTGATTGATGATAATACTATTGAGAAATCTGTCTTGGGTGATAATCTAGGGTTTGCTGACACCAGGTGAGCATAATTATATTTCTTAATTAAGTTAAGGGGTTTTGTGATTTTAGTCCCTATTTTTATAACCCTTATGTTTTTAATCCCTTGGATTAAAAACATTTGTGAATTTAGTCCTTAGTTTTTAAAAAGACAATACTAACCTTTAAAAACATTTTATTCCAAATATATCCCATATCTAAAAATCATTAACGGTCGACTTCATCACTCCGGCGACCGGCGACCTCCACTCCGGCGACCGGCAACCTCCTCTCCGGCGAACGACTCTCCGGCGGCCGGCCGACCTCCGACCGACGACCTTTTCTCCGGCGACCGGCGGCTGTGAACTCCTCACCGGCAGTCCAAATCTGAAATTTTTCAAAAGTGCAAGTTCAGACTTGCAAGTGCAAGTTCAGACTTGCACTTTTTTTCCAGTTTAAAAAAAAAAAGTGAACAAGGGTATCTTAGGCATTTTTTAAAACTTAGTTTACACATTTTTTAAATTTTTAGGGACTAAAATCATAACACTATAATTTTTTAAGGACTAAAATCATAAAGTTTTAAAAAATAAGGATTAAAATTATAAAAGTATTTTAGCGAGGGATTAAAATCATTGGTCCCCTAAAAAATAAGGACTTTTTTTACATTTTCTATTAAGTTAATATTAATCATCATTTACGCGCAGCTTCGAAATGTCTCTTCCAATTGCCCAGTAGGATTTGAGCATTAATTTTTAATTCTTAATTAATATTAACTTAATATAAACGCGTAATATATATATATATATATATGTCGTAGTCCACTTTTTAACAATAATCATCTGAGTGCAACATTAGCAACCTCTCTCTTTCTCTCTCTCTACAGCTGTTTAATTCCCTTAATAATCTCTAAAGTACTACCTAACCAAGAGCTTTGAAAAATTTGAATGAGAGAAAGAAGAAAAAGGAATGGTTAGTGTTTGTACTTTGTAAGCTACTTAAATGTAGTCCAAAAGTTTGAAAATCCAAAGAATGATCTAAGAAAGAGAAAGAAAAAGAGAGAAAATGAAAACATAAAATCCAAAACAAAGAATGTTTTGCAAATGGAGGTCATAATCAAGCATGGTTTTAATGACAAACTACTGGGTTGGAATTGACATTGCCTAACCATTTGGGGAACCTAATAGAGACTAAACACTTGTATTTGTAGGGGCTCTAGTTGAGTGGATGACTCATGAGTTAACTCAATTGAGTCATTGTAATTGGGTGCCAATAAAAACTTCAATGTGTGCATGACATTTTACCCCCCTATTTAGATCATCATATTTGAAAATCAGTCTATTTAAAAGTTATTAAAATTTATACAGTACTAAACTACTCATTTTATTGATAAATTTCAACCAACGGATACGAATGCTAAGGTTAAAAATTTTAGAATGACTTGATATCAATGAGAATGATTTACATGGTGAGTATATCATCCTCCTAAAAAAGCAGCCCCTTGCTCATCTCAATTTGGGTCCTACAAGGCAGTGTCTACGTGGTGTTAATTTAGAAAACCGGTGTCTGTCGATTCTTATTTATGATGTAAAATGATCAAATCCAATGTAGAAAATACATCGATCAGGCTAATCTAGGTTCACCAAATTAACGGTGAACCGAACTCAATTCATATATGGGTCACAGATGAGCCCACAGGTTTTGATTCCAAATAATATTTTTCAGAAATATATGAAAGAAACCAAATATAAATGATCATACCAAACTATGCCCTAATTAATAGATCTAATCACACAACTGATAAATACTAAATTTGATCAGAAGATTCAGAACTGCTTTTAATGAACTGATGGTGATGGGTTATCCAGTCATGCATTATCAGGTCATCAGTTCTTTGGTCTCTTAGGTGGAACCCATTTTGAAAAACTAGTGGGGGTCCCACTCTAAAAATTAATGTTCATCACATGTTCCTTTACATTAAGGTTAATTCTCTTGAAGGGTTAATTAGTTACCCTACGATAAGGTACCTTAGAATGTCCTCTTTAATGGATATTATTTAGTGATTTAAGGACACTAGTATAAGTACACCTCTTCCCTAATAAATTAATTTATGTTTCAAAAGCTTTTTTTTTTTTTTTTTTTTTTAAAATTTTTTAGGGTTTTGCATTAAAACAACATATAATTAGCATGCTTAATGTACTATTAAAATAAAAAATAAATAAAATCCATTGAATTTAAGGACCCATCACCTTTTTTATTTACATTGAGAGCGAGAGAATTAGGTTGCAGACAAGAGAGTTCGTGGGTACGGTGTTTTCCCTTGTAATAATAAGTGATGAAATGGTCCCAAAAAAAGGCATAAAAAAACAAACTGATGTCATTGAAATCTCAAAGGACCCCCCGACCGCTGAAGGACAACCCTTAAGGCCACTTGATCCACTAAATTGTTTGCCCAACCCATTATGATTTTTACTGTACTGTACTGTACTGTACCTAGCGTAGGATGTGGTGAACTAGTATGGCAACCCTAAATTTTTTAAAAAAACAAAAGCTTGCATTATCTTGTGTGCCAGCCAGCCTAATTTATAAAATTTATTGTTGTTATTGATAACACAGATTTAAGTTTAAAAATTAATTTTTTAGAGTTACTAAATTTTACTAAAATATTTTCACTTTTAAATAAAGGCATAAATAAGATATGTTATGCAAAAATATTTTAAATTTTCAACCCCATCAAAAGATAATTGAAATCTTAAGTTTCATATCCGTTATATCATTAATTTTTAATTAAGTTTTAATGAGATGAAAAAGAATAATATGTTTTTTCTTCTTTCTGTGTACAATCGGTGATAATCTACATGATAAAAATCATCGTTACAAAAACTTAACCTTTGAATCATCTCTATACAGGCTAACCCTACAGACGATGTAAACAGAGTAGATGAATAAGTTGGGTGTAAATATCCAGCTCCCCCTTTATTATTTCCATCTCTAATTTTACTAGTCATTTGATTTCCCGTTGACATTGGTCAATAGTCAAGGGGTTCTCACTAATTTTGGAAACTATAAGGGTGTACCATATGGCCCAATACAATCTTCTTCAGGCCCACTGACCCGTGTTTGTACTTGACATTTTGACGTGTTTGGTTTGGTCAAATGTATCTTTTTTGACCCTTTAATTTTCTTTAGCACTTTAACACCCTTTTAAGATCTTAACTAATAATCTAAAACCATTTATGTGGTAGATGGTTGGGCATTATATAAATTTAAAATTATCCTAACTTAAAATTAAAATAATATAAATCTTCTAATTTTTTATATTAATTTTACAAAAACGTTTAAAGCTAGGAAATTTTTTTTGGAGAAAAATAAAAAAAACTTCCAAAGGATACGGAGGTCTGCTTATTTAATTTGTACGTGTCCAATTCAAAACTAATTGGCAATGAGTGGAGTAGTTTAAAATCATTATATACTAGCCTCTATATCCCGTGCAAAGCAAATGGGCTTCTTTTTAAACAAAAAATTTGAATTTTTTATTAGATAATTAGAATATTTAGTTGTTTTAGAATTTGATAAAGAATAATAGATTGAGTCATATGTTTATAACGTAGATTTTTTTAACCCACATCTAAGAAAAAGGGTTTTGTTAACCCAATAATAGATAATAGATTGGGCCATATGTTTATAATGTCGATTTCCCACACCTAAGAAAGAAGATTTTGTTAACCCAAGGCTTCTCCTATAGTATATTATAATAGAATAGATTGGGTTTGCAAGGCTCTCATATCCCCATGTAGGATTATATTCTCAACATGCCCCCTCACGTGGAGCATGTGTAGCAGTTGGGCCTATCACGTGTGGGCTTGTGCTCTGATACCATATTAAATTTATGGGTGTCTAACTCAAAACCAATTGTTAATGAGTGAAGTGACCCATGATCATTATATATTATGTTTACAAAGCTCTCTTATTCTCATATAAGACCATATTATCAATACTGCTCACACCCCAAGAACTAGTCCGGTCACGGGTTGGTGTGAAGTATCGAGGTGACTCTCTATCTATCATTTGGCGTCGTCTTATCAGGTGATATTTAGAGGGATATATAATCTTTGAGGACTTCATAGTTAGATGGGGACAAATTAACTAACGTACGGCTAGTCGCTGGTGGTGTACTACTTGTTTGGTTTCTATCTCTTGTTTGTTTTTCTGATTTTGGTCCAATGTTTTATGCTCTTGGGTGCCTTCTCGGCACCCCTTGAATACAATTTTACCCTGTTCTA
>MVGT01002634.1:564335-575908 GCA_002174775.1 Macleaya cordata | reverse complement strand
GAAACACTTATTTTGGGATGCATGGTTAGAGGCTGGTGAATGGATTTTCGGTATGCTGGGGCCTATTTAAATTTGCACAAGATAAATCGAACATTTTAGGGTAGTGGGTTCAAAAAATTGTACCAAAATAAAGTACGTGTAGCTGACACTTGAAAAATGAATGGTTAAAGATTTACAGTGAAACTGGATTTTGGAGAACCATCAATTCATATACAGTTGGAAGAAGAACATAAAAGGGATCGAAATGAAGATAGAGAGAGAGAAAGATATGGTTCGGATAAATGAGATATGGAGGAGAGAGAAAAAAAACAATTGTCTTTTCTGCTTCATTCAGTACTCTTACATGTAGAACAAAAAAAAATGTGCAAAATTTCGCGAAAAACTTTGGTGTTAATACATTGATTCGAAAAAAAAAACAGCATATATTCATTGTCATTTAAAAGATCTGTCTAAAGAAATTATCAGCTGCCCAAAAGAGTTAATTTATTTTTTTTGAGGGGACCCAAAAGAGTTAATTGGAAGCTATATAACCAAAAAAAAGAGAGGAAAAAGAACGTAAACATTGGTCTTTTTCTTTTTTTTTTTTTTTTTTGAAGGAGACATTGGTCTTTTTCTTTTACTAATTTATGAGTGGTCGAAGTTTTAAAAGCTCGAATATGGATAAACATTTCCCTTTACGAATCGAAACAGAAAAAAAAAAAAAAAGGAAAAAAATTGATTGACTCATCAGAGCTTAGTCACTATTATACATGTATGTTAATGCGTCGACTAAATCTACGTAGTGTCAACTAATTTTTAATCTATATATAAAATTATATTTAATTATTGGAAATAAGGGGAAAAAAGAAGAAAACAAAGAATTATATATTTATTAATGGTTTATAGATGAGATTGAGGATTAAATTTTAATTTTAATTTATTTTTTTTTGTATTCGTTCATATAATTATGGAAAAAGTTAAAAGGGAAGTATTAAAGAAACTAAAAGAGTAGCCTTTGAAATGGCATGGATATGAGTCATCACAATCTTTTTTATGGTGGGATGAAGAAGAGTTAAGTCATCCTGCTGTCATTATATTCCAGTGTGAAGTTAATTCACCCTTGATTATAAAATGCCTATTTAGTGACAAAAATCATAAAGGCCCTGTAATCCTATGAGAGATCTTGTAGGATCAAAAAAATTTAATGGTGATTTTTGTCTCTTTCATTTACAAACACAAATGTTAAAAAGGAACCCCAACAGTTTGACTTGGAAGCTTGATCAATTTTTAGTCAACTCTTCTGACAACATTACTAGTGGGCATTGACACATGTTTGAAATAATAAATTTTGAAAAAAAAACGTAATTAATATTTGAATGTGATGTTTATGATTTACATAATATAAATTTTTAATTTTTTCTTGTATATATTTATTTATTTGTTTTAATAGGAGCAAAATATAAGTCAATTGCTAACTGGTGCAAAGTGTTCCATGGGACAGAGTGGAAATTACAAAAACACCTTCCTTGGTACATGTGGCATCAAGGGAAAAGATAGCATTCCATTTGTTTACTTATCTTTTTAAGATATTTGACAATTAATTAAGATCCATGTAGAATGGTTTTCACACAATTTCCATATATATTGGAGAGATAAAATATATATATATTTCACGTGAAGTACATATGGAGAGATCAAAGGGCTGATTTTTAAATAAGGATGATCACTCATCATATTGGTCATCTTCAGCAGAGATCATGCTGAATATTCCATTTTAAAAATTCTAACCCCTCAGCACAAAATGTCGGGTGATTTATAGGTCCATTTTTATCATTAGTTTTAGAATAACTTTTATGATTGGTTAGAAGTTTTAAAATGAGGGTGGTTAATTTTTTTTAAATAATCTATATGGCAAAGAGATCATCTTCACACGCCGTCCGCTAATTTAACCCACCAAAAATCTTGTATAAAAATTGTTCAAAAACCATTGTACACAGATACTAACTAATTAAAAAATAAAATTTGTTATTGCTTAATGTCAACTAGACTTTTTACTAGAAAAGGAATTTGCAAATTTAATCATACACTTTGCTTACTAGAAACTTAGAAAAGAAACCAATTTTGGAAGGTTTGTTAAAACTATTATACTGTCAGTTGTAAAATTTGGCACTATAAAGGATATATAGAAACTCACTTATTTTAAGAAACTGAATTTTGGATGAGTTAGTTTCATTTTCTATAAAAATGAAACCCTAATAACTGGTCATGGGAAATCATCATATCCTTTATAAATTTTTTTTGCTATTTTAGTTGACTTCTATTAAAAGTTAAAAATCGTACTATGTAAATTATGTAAGTATATATATATATTAACAATGCATGGACTGAGTCAGGCGCTGAGTCAACCCTGGTCAGATGCGGGCAGATCCAATTAAGCCTCCACCCAAGAAAATCCCGAGCTAGGAGTGGAATACAGAGCATGTTTTTCACTTTACAGTGGTTTACTCTGATCTCTCTGCGAGCTACTTAGGTATCAACATGCATCGTGGCCCGTGGGTAGGAAAAATAGTTACCCACCACCACCACCACCACCATGGTAGTAGTAGTAGCTAGAGATCGAGAAAGATTTCTAGAGAGAGAAAGGAAGAGAGAGAAAGAGGCAAAAAAAAAGTACCCAATCTCAACAATTGGGCGCCTATGTAGGTTTAAAATCGTTTACTGTATCCAAGTTACAGCCCACTCAACTCTGAGGGTGCCACATTACAACCCTTCCCCCCCTTACTCAGAAAGAAAAAAAAAAAATCTTATGTACTTCAATTCTCATCGTACGAAACGCACCACACATGTGTCCATTAAAATATTGTTTTTAGGTTCCACCTCTTCCCTTATAAATTGAGGCCGGTGAGAGTCCCTCCAAATCCATGTTCACCCCAACCATCTCTGTCTATCTATCTCTCTCTCTCTCTACAACACTTCTATATATCTCGATTTTCTCTCTCTAAAAATACATCATCACCCCCAACATCTCTCTTTCTTTCTCTACCCGCCTTCACACTTAAGTAATCAGCAAATTAAAAGAGCTAACCTCTAGCTAGCTAGCAATTAAGCTCCTTCTCTCCTTTAAGCTTCTCTAATAGCATAGCTTCCTCATCAGTGAATGCAAATTTGGTCTTCTAGTTGTCTAATGGAAGTTGGATCAGCAAGCCATGAGAAGGCCGGGCTTATCGCTCGCGGTTGGTGGTGGCTCATGGCCTTGCCTAAGAATTTCATGGCCAAAATAGTCAAAGTCTTAAACAAGATTAAGAATTTAGCAAAAGATGACCCAAGAAGAGTGATTCATTCAATCAAGGTGGGACTAGCTCTCTCCTTGGTTTCTCTCTTCTACTACTTCAGACCTCTCTATGATGGTTTTGGTGATGCTGCTATGTGGGCTGTTTTAACGGTCGTCGTCGTCTTCGAGTTTAGTGTAGGTAAGTAATTAGCAGCTAGATATGAATCCTTGCTAGATGCTATCTATATATATATATATATATATATGAGCTCATCCCTGATGGGTTCAAAATTAATAATTCATTAATAATTTGATTAATTTTGATATAATTAATTAAGTAGTACTGATGAAAATTATGTTATATTACTTCATCAGGGGCAACCTTGGGTAAAGGTATAAATAGAGGAATTGCAACATTACTAGCTGGTGCTCTTGGAGTTGGAGCTCATCACTTAGCAAATTTGGCTGGAGAGAAAGGAGAACCCATTCTCCTTGGAATCCTTGTTTTCATACTAGGTAAGTTTCATTTCTTTTCATTTCATTTCATTTATTCATCTCAAGGTAATTAATTAATTATGAAAACACAATAAATATTAATTAGAGCACTAATTAATTACATGATTAATTACAAAAATTTGTTAATTAATGTGTTTTGTGTGCATGATGTGTTATTTTGCAGCGGCAACATCGACATTCACACGATTTTTCCCCGGGGTCAAAGCGAGATACGATTACGGGATGGTAATTTTTATATTGACATTTAGTTTAGTGTCGGTATCCGGTTACCGTATGGAGAAAATCTTAGAGCTAGCTCACCAACGACTATCGACAATCCTCATCGGCGGTTCGACGTGTGTGATCATCTCCATTTTCGTGTGTCCTGTATGGGCTGGTGAAGATCTTCACAAGTTAGTTGCACTCAACATTGAAAAGCTTGCAGATTTCTTAGAAGGTACGTTACTCAGTTTGATCAGCTATATATATATATATATAGCTAGCGTTCAACATCCCCCGCCACATACATATATATAAATTAGATAAACAACCCCCAAAAAACAGCCAAACTGCTTGCTAGCTTTTTAAGCTCTAGGGTTTTTTTTGGTATTAATTTCTTTCATGTGAACAACAATCTAATACAGGATTTGGAGGAGAATATTTTGGACACGAAGGAAATGATGGAGGCGATGAGGGTCCAGCTGTTGTTGTTACTAAAGATGACAAGTCTTCTCTTCAAGGATATAAAAGTGTTCTCAATTCAAAGGCCTCTGAGGAATCACTGGTGAGCAAACACACACTCTCTCTCTCTCTCTCTCTCTCTAACTCTCTCTCTCTCTAAGACTAAGATCGAATAGAGATTTTCAAAATTTAATTTCCCACAAAAGTTGGTGATGGTGGTGTTTTTTGGCAAGTTATACGGCATCCCCTCTGCTCTTGGAACTGGTTAACTACCCTACTCCCACAACTAGACTTGCCATGTATATTTTGTGGACCCTACCTATCATTTGATTAGTGGGAACTTAAAACGTACCCATATTATAAGGGGCCTACAAAATCAAATTTTGTACCCGACCCAAAGATGATGTGGGACCGTCATCGGAGTTCGGAGTTAGGTAACTACCCGACTCCTACAGCTCATTATCCACCACGTGTCCTACAACAGATCTTGTTATTGGGCATTTTATATTCGGGTAGCTTATAACCTTACAGGATCTGTACATGAAAAGGAAGGGGAGTAGGGTAGTTATCCAACTCCAAGGTGCACTTAATGGACCCCGAAGAATCCCTAGATTTTACCTTTTGCATGACGTCATTAAATATTTTTCCCATTCTTTACTCATTTGTATCACGAATGGTTTTTATCAATTTGCAACCTCCTATACATGCATGAAAATGGGACCATATGCATGTTGATTAATTCTTTTTAATTAATTAATTAGTGATCTAATTAATCTTGTTAATTAATTAAAATGCAGGCTAATTTTGCGAGATGGGAACCGTGTCATGGGCGTTTTAGGTTCCGTCATCCATGGAAACAATATTTGAAGATTGGAGTTTTAACTCGACAATGCGCGTACCAAGTGGAAGCTCTCAATAGCTGCATCAATTCTGATACCCAAGTATGAATAATAAACATAATTTAATTAATTAATCAGCACATTTTAATTTCTTCTCTTGTTCATTAATCCATGTTAATTTTAATTTCAAAGAAAATTAATTATGTAATATTTACACTATAATTAATGGTTAATATTGCTTACAGACACCACCAGAATTCAAAAAGAAAATCCAAGAGGCATGTACAAAGATGAGCTTCGAATCCGGCAAGGCTTTAAGGGAATTAGCCACCGGAATCAGAACAATGACACACCCTAACGCAGCCGAAATCCACCTTGAGGTCTCGAAAGCAGCAGAGGACGACCTAAAAACCACCCTCAAAACCGCCTTACTAGAGGATATTGACCTCTTACATGTCATCCCCGCCGCCACCGTCGCTTCTCTACTAGTCGAGATCATCGCATGCACCGAGAAAATTGCCGAGGCTGTAAATGAGCTTTCCCGGCTAGTGAAATTCAAAAACATTGATCCTACAGTTACACCGGAGAAACCTCAAATACTTCATCGTGGAACCGTAAACCCGGTTTTGGACACGGGTAGCCCGGCTCATGTCTGTATTACAGTATCTGAATTACCAGCTGCTGATCATTCGACTCCGGCGCAGCTGCCGGAAAATGCAAATAAGACTCATGAGGAACCAATGAAGGGGAGACACAACCTGGAGGTGTAAATTAGGGTTAATGTACTAATTAACTTAATTTTATAACAAGTTAGTTAGAAACATATTTACTCAACTAATATTATTAAATGTTGAGGAATATGAGCATAATTCTCTCACCATATCATGTTAATGTTAGTGAGAGAGAGAGAGAGAGAGAGAGGGAAAGTACCCTGCACAGATTTCTTTCTCTCTCTTTGATTTCTTGTTCATTTATTGTATGAATCTCTGTACTCTTCATTTTACTAATGAATCAGTGCTCTTCTTACAGGTCATTTCTTATGTACTTTCAATTCTTCTGTTACTTTGAAACAGTTCCCTCCATTATTTAGATTTCAATTTAAAAAAAAAGAGTTGGATTTTGGTGCAATAAGTCAAAGTTTTTGGATGGGAGGAATTAATTCTCTTTTGCCAAGTTGCATAATTAACAATTAATTAACCACAAATACACCACGTGACAAATGATGATTGATTCCTCGTTACCATAATTTTGATTTTGTTGGAGCAAAATCAGAGTCAGAAATAAACAATGCTCACCTGCCATGCACTTCACATGTCTTTTTTTTCTATCAGCATGGAATAAGTAATTGGGTGGTCTACAGTTAATGTGGCTTCTCTGTTAGCTGAAGTAACATTTTTCCCTTAAAATTTCGATTGTTTGTATAGCATAACATCATATTTGATATTCTTACAAGATTTAGCATGTAATTGATCACCAGTTAATATAATAGGTACGTGATTATCCATAAAAAAAAAGGCCAGATAATTTTCGGAATGCATGTAGTAACTTGATCTTAATTAATTAGAACGTCAAATTAAGAACACTTAAGAGCAATGTTTTAAAAACCGGACCGGTAATCGAACCGGAGAAGCTAGTGGGTTGGGTCAATCTGGTTCAACCAGTGGGTTGACCAGTGGGTTAAGTCTAAACTATTAATACAATAACAAAAATAAAAACATATTATTTTATGCAGCACAGTTGGTAAAGTGTCTTTTTGAAGTCACTTATGGGTCTCGTGTTCGAAACTCAACTGTTTAAGTTTTGGGAAATGCTAAAACTCTTAAATAACAATTAGTTGTATAGCAATTATATAGTCATAATGACAACAATCTAATGGTAGCTGAGATGGTAAGAGGTTTGTCACTTGAGGGTCTTGGGTTCAAAACCTAGCAAGCTCATTTTTGTAAAATATAAAAAATTATAACACTTTAACTTAAAAAAAACCGGTTTAAAAATCGACTGGGTCACCTGGTTCACTTGTTCAACCGGCCGGGTCGACCGGTTCACATTAAAAAATACAGTTTTTGAGAAAATTACTGGGTCAATGTTGACCCGAACCGGAAATTTGACTGGATCACCGGTTCACCGGTTGAACCGGCCGGTCCGGTCCGGTTTTTAAAACACTGCTTAAGAGTAAGAAAGTGAGCCTTGAGAAACCTAGTCTCTTTTTTTTGTCCTTCTCTCTCTATAGCTAATTACAGTGATTATGAAACTTATAAGACCCTCTATCGGATCCGAACCGGTTTCAGATTGATACTTCTAGATGAGCTAAATTAAGAGAAATGCTACTCAACTCGCATATCAATGACGTCGCTCTTCCATGTCTTGTTTTATGTGACACCATCTCAGCAAAACATTCATGTCAAAATAATGTCTTAAATGAGCTCCATAAAGATGCTGCCGCATAAGATATATGTGGAGCCCAATACAATCAAGTGTAATAATTGTATTTATTTATACAACTACAATTAATCAAAGCACAAGCGATAAAATTTTGGGCTTTGATTTTCACTAAAATTCACCGAATACCAAATAGTACTCCACTCTTCATCTCTCTTTTAATTAAGTATGGTTGTAGGTAAATCTGAGGAAGAGTTGAACACATGCACTAATAGTCTCTTAATTAACCAATAATAAGTTAAGAGCCAGCTCTCATTGTAGACTCCATAAACATAAAACTGGAAAGCAGGGGAAAGCAGAAAGTGAGAAAGGGAATGGAAGTTTCAGAGTAGGATGAGTAATTTGAGTTGTTACCCACTTTGATTAATTATAACCTTGTTAAGTAGTGGTGAAAGATTTACTAGCTCAGCTCCCTGTTTATTTGCTAATTTAATTAGAAAGATACCACCTTTATACTTAATTAATTAAGCAGTTTTTTTGTACCTTTTGGGTTCAAAACTTGTAACTTTAATGGAAAAGTTAAAGTAAATTTGACTTGTGTTGAAGTGTCATCTATAACAGTGAAAGATTTCTAGAGAGAGAGAGAGGGATCTATAGAGAGAGAGAGAGAGATGAGAGTAGTCTGTCCACATCTCTGTTCTATGTATCTCTCTGTAGGTACATCCGAGGAGGGTCTGCAAGTAATGCAAACTTAATCACATGCATGAATATCCTTAACCAGTAATCGGGTAAGAGCCAGCTTTCATAAACATGAAACTGAAAAGGGTAAGGCAGAAAAGGAATGGAAGTTTCATTCAGATTGTGTAGTTTGAGTTGTTACCCACTGGATCATGATAACCTTGTAATTTAAGTAGTGGTCGAAGAGTTCTTCTTTTTTTTTTCCCCTTTGCTAGCTTCTAATATATACGAAGATTCTTCAAGTTATGATGAAATAATTTTGATTTGGGTCGATCCCTAAATTTTTTAAAAAAATTTAAAGGTAGGTGCTTATTTTTACTAATAAGATACATAGGTCCCTTGACCCACAAAGACTGTCTTTGACAAGAATCCAGCTTGTTTGATCCTGAAATCTTTTTTGAGTAATTTTGTTTGCAACCTACTTTTCATTCTTAATATTAAATCGTTTTAAGACTTTTAATACTATCAATTGATTGATATATAGGAGGCGTAATAGTCTCAACGTGCCCTTTTTCTATACCTATGATGTCCTGCTTCATTTCATTTAATGTCGATTATGTCTTGAACCTTTCTTTCTATAATTACACTCAGTTTACCTCTAACAATGGATGTTACATGGAGTTGATCAAATGGAATTTTTTTTTATGACGATGATCTTCTCAATGTATTAGCCGCCTTTTGGACGGTGCCACGAAAGCGCCACGAGGGCGCCACCACGGACGCTTCGCCTATTGAGGTGAAATATCACACATAAAGGTCTCACTTCATTTTAGGGGGGTCGAACGAGATGGAAAGGATTGGAGGGCAAGAGAAGAAAGGACACTTGGGGAGGGCGCTAGAGCGCCATCACCCAGAGGAAGGGCGCCACTACAGCAAGGCGCCCTCCCCCAGGGCAACCCTCCCCCCAGTACAGTCTTCACGAGAGAAAGAGACGCCAAGAGAGAGTCTGAGCGATACCGTTAGGGTATCTCTCGTACCAATCATGAGGATCCCTGCCTGACAAAGTGGTCCACTGGCCACGTGTCAAGAACGTCCTTAAACTTCGTCTCTTTCCTAGAAGAGGAAGGGACAGAAGGGGGTCAAAAAAGGGAAAGACCCCAAGATACCCCAAGATGGTAAGGCTATAAATACCCGCAAAGGGGAAGGCCTCAGGGGGCAGAAAGGCAGACTACTAGAATCTCTCTCTCTCTCTAAGAATATTCGTTCCTCTTCTTCATTCACTCTACCTTTCATCTTCTAAGACCTTTCTCTGAAAGAAGTGACTGTCCTTCAAGAATCATTGAATCCATCAGTTCGATTCGAGGTGACCTTCATCAATCCCACAATATCACTGCACATTGTCTTTGATCGAAACACTCAACACTTAGATCACATCAGCTCATGGGTAGTATCTAAATGGACCTACCTACAACTTTATTTCTATAATAATTACACTCGATTTATACGTAACAGTGGGTGCTATATGGAGTTGATCCAAATGTTGATTTTTGAGTAGATGATCTCCTCGTCGTTTAGGTCATATCAGCCTCTACAAGTGGGCCTACCTGATACCCAATCTATTCTTACACTCTACTTACACTTGTTTGTAGACACATGTAGAGATGATCCAATGACTAAATTTTTATGGTGATGATCAATTCAGTAGATCAAAACTAGGCGGTAGTGGGTGTATCATAGAACTTTTTTAATAGAAATTAATTTTTCTAAAATATGGCATTAATTTTAAATCGTTAGATTTATCAAGAATATTCATTTTCGCAAGAATATGCCATTAATTTGAGGCTAAATACTTTTCTGTTCTAATATTAAATTAGCATTGCAATCAAATCAAGGGATAATATGAGAGCCTAAAAAAGCAAAACTAAATGGGAGACAAAAATTCTTTCGCATAATATTTATCTTCTTCCATGCACATTTAAAGTTGAAAAGCTGTAGTCAATATTCATAATTTTTATTTTTTAAATCCCCTACGTGCATATATGATCAAGTAGTTACATAAATTAAGGGTTCAAAACTTGAAATGACTCCACATGAAATCATAAAATGTTGATCACTCAAAATGTACTTAAAGTGTACTTAACAAATAAAGACAGTTTCTAATGATATCATAAACTCATAATTGCATAATTGGGGTTGATTATAACACATAGTTGACCTTAAGACAAAGATTTATCGTATCCTACAGGTCGAGTACATGTCGACACGTAGACTTCAAATTTAAAACTACATGTACACGTACGACGTATTATGAAAAATCGAATCGCTTATCAGCTGGCACGTGCAAGTCATTTATGTTTAATTAGAATTAAATAAGTACTTCTTTCATTACTTTAAAAACTAGAAGATTCTTTGGATTAATATTGGTTAGTCTTTTGTAAACTATAATTAGAACCACATATCTAATCCCACCTTTTTAAGTTTTTTTATTAATTCTTCTCTAATTTCTTTCCATTTTTAATATATTAAAGCAAAGTTGGTGGGTTCCCACATAAAAGAAAGGGGGACATTCTACTATACTATACTAAAAAAGAAAATTAAGAAAGTACTTTGTTTGGAATGAATAGAATATACCGATGATGATCAAACATCAAAAGCTTAATTTCTTACATCATGTGACATTGATAGCTTAATAATACTACAAGGACACCAAATTTTGACACCAAAGATTACATCTGCTTATTTTATTGATTGAAAACCAATCATAAAAAAGTATTAATTCCATTTCAGCCCTTCATACCACTTTTAAAAAGCAGATGTAATATTTGGTGTCAAATTTTGGTGTTATTCTAGCAAAACTCTTATAATAGTTGACAAGGATTTTCTCTTCACTCACTCACTCCCCTATAACCTATATACAATGCTGAGAACTCATGTAGGATATTGTTGAATCTGTGACACTATTGCAATACTGTTTTTATAGAATTTATTTTTGGTGAAGATGTTC
Source organism: Macleaya cordata (assembly GCA_002174775.1). Taxonomy (NCBI): domain Eukaryota; kingdom Viridiplantae; phylum Streptophyta; class Magnoliopsida; order Ranunculales; family Papaveraceae; genus Macleaya; species Macleaya cordata. The sequence goes on along the minus strand of MVGT01002634.1, from coordinate 564,582 downwards.
GTCTTAATCATTAAAAATTTTAAATCTATTTAGCAACGGTATATACTGTCGGCAAAGGTGATTACTAAGGGTAGAACTACATGCAAACAAAAAAACCGTTGGTAATAAGTACAATTAACGACGGAATATAGAATACTGTCGTAAATATGACATTTACCGACAGCATTTGGAAAATCGTCACTAATTATTGTCGCCAAAAACATCCTATTTTGACCATTCTCACGTCTCATCTAGTTGCCTGGGATTT
>MVGT01002634.1:506731-564246 GCA_002174775.1 Macleaya cordata | reverse complement strand
AACTGCGAAGAGGAATTTCACTCGAAAACACTCACGCACAGACCACACAGAAAAGAAGAAGGGAGAGATAAAGTTAAATAATCAAAATGGTAAACACAAAACAAAAAGGCGGCGGCCATGTACATGCATGGTCACTGCAGGTGTTGTCTCCCAATTACAGATCGATCTGTCCCTAAATAATTAATTTAATGACTGAAAATTTATAACTAATTAATAATTAATTAAGCAATAAGCATTGAGAAAGTTGAAATGCACTTACTGTCATCAAAGTAATTATGATTAAAATAACCATCAGATCGAGTTTACAAAGAGAAATTACATACGTCATCACGTTCATGAATTAATTCTCTTGATATTCATGCATGATCGAAGATTCTAAGTAAGATTGGATTGGGATATCAAATCCCCTTTTTACACGTACAGCTCTTACACAACTTTGTGCGGACCACAGGTGATGATCATTTTTCAAAAAAATTAATTTATTTTAAAATTTTTAATTTATTTTAAAATTTTTAACCTAATCAAATTTTAATTAAAATTTAAAGTGAGTGAATCCTCATTTTAAAATTAACTTGTAACTTCCTAAAATTTCTAATTCCTTCATCATGTATATGACTAAACTAGAGATTTTAGAATGAATTAATTTTCTTATATGCATAATAAGAATATCACGCTCACAGAAAATTAAATCTTAAATGGTCTTCATATACGACCCATTAGTCTTGTAAAAGGTGGGTACAAAGGGAGTGTAAAAAGATCCTACCTCTTACTAATTTGATTATCTATACTTAATGTCGAAGTCTACTACTCGATTTATATCATCCTATTTAATAAATCTTTAATTTAATTAGAACCCTAAATGGAGATCACGTGGCTGATCGCTGACCACGTGTTGTCACCAGAATCCACTATATTTTATATACGTACTTACTACTATTACTACTACATAATACTTTCATATGTCAAGTCATATGGCACGTGAGTGTACAAGGCAACCGAGAAATCTAAATTTTGTAATGTAGAATCAGTCAAATGCCAATACCGATTTAAATCAATCGGCAGTGGTACGGTTACAGAAAAAGATACATAATTTAGTACAGAAGGCATAAAAGGCATAATTTATGGTGAAATTCATATCACTTTAGGATGGAGGAGGGTATGTGAAACATATTGACAGTCGGATTAACCTTCTGTAGCAAATTACCATTTCTGTAAATCAATTGATCTCGACGATTGGACACGAATTGAGTAGTGTTGTTTGGACCGACCATGTTACAAAAGCTGTGTCCGATGCTAATATGACATGGTCGGTCCCACTATCATGTAAGTTAGAAACTCCTTCAAAATACTTTTGAGACAGAAAAAGTAGTAGGTCCCATCCTGCCACATAAGCGCCTAGCACCACTTTTATAAAAAAAACAGTGTTATTTAGATCGACCATTTTACAAAAATGGTGCCCGATGCTTATGTGGCAGCGTGGATCCTACTGCCATGTAAGTTGGAAACCCCTTCAAAATACTTTTAGGAGGAAAAAGTGGTGGGTTCTATCCTACCACATAAACATCGATCACTACTTTAAAAAATGGTCGGTCCATAAAACCATCCGTCCAAAAAGTATTTCTCCCACGAATTAACTTGGTTACCTCAGCTTAGCTTAGTCAACTATAGTAGTAAACTGTTTGATTCAAATATAGTCAAACTTCGTCGGGTCAAACTCGCTCACCTAGTCAACTTATTTGTCTAAATTGGATTTAGCTCGTCTTCTAGGCTTCTCAAGTGGGCTTTGGTTGCCTTTATACTGGGCCTGGTTCAGTGGATCCTATGTTAATGTCTCATATGCTTCGGGTCATGGGCTTGGTCAAACCTAGGTGTGCTTGATGAGGCATTAGCCGCATTACATTCTCTCTCACTAGTTCTTTCTCCTTAATTCTCATTTTTTCTTCTTTTTTTTTTTTCTAATAAGAAATTTTAATCGGTTATTGCTTTATTCTTCACACCCTTCCCCATTTAAAATAGGGTTTAGGAGAATAAAATCTAAATTTTATTAATCTAATCTAGGGTTTAGTGTAATTAATTTGCCTGAATTGCAGTGAGAAAATTCCAAGAAACCCATAAGAATATGCTGCTAAGAAAAGCAATCAGCTGCTAGGGTTGCAAAATTTATTCAATGGTGCCTTTGATCAATCATAAGTTTCACACTACTTTATGGGTTCCAGTTAGGTCATAAAAAATATAGCTTATAAAAAAATTATAGGTAGACAAACTTAGCTAGGTAGGCTAGCTAGTATCTATATGTTCACAAAATCTGATAACTGATCTTTGTTAAAGCTCAGCTTTGGAATTTTGATGGTTGTAAGCTTATCAAAACCTAAATTAAAGTACATACAAGGACAAGAACCTTAAGTGGGTTCAACAAAATATACTTAAATTTCATAAAGTAGAGATTGAAACTAGCTAACAAACTAAAATGTAGGTTCTAATTAAGTATCAGATATGACAAATAAAAAGTTGATGATTTTGTTGAAAAAGCAACAATGCATTATCATCCTGCTTATCAAGGAAAAATAAAAAGAGTAATAGCATTTGTTACTTTTCTTAGCTTCAATTTCTACCGTTGGTTTATTGGAAAAGTATTCAAATATATAATTTTTCTTATTTAGTTTGAGTGGATGGTAGGTCCTTGGTTTGTCACTATTCCACAAACTTAATTTTAGTTTTCCCTTTTCTTTTTCTTAATTTTAAAATTTTATTTTATTTTATTTCCTTTTTAGTATTGTCCCGAACTTGTAAGGTTAACTGATAATCTATGTAGATCATTTGCATAAAAAATCACTATTTTCTCAGAATCTTTTAAAAATTTTGTTAAAATTTTAACAGTAAAAATGAATGGGATCTCACGAATCAGTGTAAATAAGGTGTAAGAAATAAGACAAAGAAACTGAGGTCAATGACATAATAACTGCGGTTGATCCAAATTTAACCTCAAGTTACACCAGCAATGACAGCAAACATATCTATTTTTTTCTATATATTTTATTTAAAAAAAATAAAAAATTGATAGGGTCATGGTTCGGGAACTTAGGGCTAGGTCATAGGCCATAGGGGTATGTAGTAGTTGTTGGGTGGTTATAAAAGTAAAGCCCATAGAAATACCTGCTTGGATTAGGCCCGGCCTGACTGCGTCACGATCCATTTATAACAGTACGTGTATTAATTTCAATCAGTAGGAGATGTTAGCTAGTTGTTGCATGTGGAACTTAACTGGACAGTAGTGCAAAATATAAATAATATTGTTTTAAAAATCTCTTCTCTGGTAAAAAACTAAGTACATGACGACCGGAAAAAATTACCCTAATTTTTTTTTTAAAAAAATAAATCATAATAATGTTGGAGGACGACCAAGAGTAAGAGCATATGAGCTATCTCTATCATTGTCATGAAAAAAGATTTTCATAGAAGAGTGACCACCTTGAGCGGTTGCTCGATTGGTTTGACCGTGGTTTTGCTCCCTATTAGTCAACAGTTCGAATCTCCTCAAGACCATTGAGGGGATTCTTAAGCAGCTTCTTCCACAAAGCTCCGTGGATTAGGCGAGGTGAGCGCAAACTGGCTCGTACACTAAGGATATCAAAACAAAAAAAGAGTGACCATCTAAGGGGCCATTTTAGATTTGGCTTTGGGTATTGACTGGGCTTGGGCTCATCTTTTCCAACTTTGTGCTTTCCACATCTCGCGTCCTCGTTTAAATCGCAGAACCCTGCCTAAAGTTGAGTTGGGCTCAAGTTGAGGATTTTCACATCTTGTATTGAAAATTCCCTAATGTTTGGTAGCGTGCTCGAATAGGTTTGACTGCCTTAAGTGTGGAGCCCGCCACCGCACCCATACAGTTTTTGGTGCCGGCTAATATAATTTTAGGCACTACTTGGTATGCAAAAAAAAATTGCAGAATGCAAATTACTACAGCTGTGGTAGTTGTAGTTTGCACGAACAAACAAGACCATAGGTATTCTAACTAGCAGAGGAATACCATACCAAGCAGCTTTTGAGCTGAAATAACTGCAGATGCAAATTTTCCCTGCATACCAAGCAGAGCCTTACTCTTCTTTTCTCATATCAAATAGATTTAGTTATGTTACTTATGTATGGATGAAATAGTGTAATATTCAGTCAATCGACCCCTTTTGAATGTTATTCTATTTCAATCCTAAGTACTAACAAATCCAAGTCAGACTTGGGCGTGACGATGATCTTTTAAACCATGTTTGGATGATAGAATTAGAATCGCATTTTTAATGTGATTCCATTCTAATATTTGGTTGACTTTTTTAAATTTGGAATTATATTTTTTTAGAAATGTGATTCTCACAAATTATTAAAAAGGATAGAATAGAAAACCCATGGCTAGGATTCCCCTTTCTAAGAATCATATAGGCTGAAATGGGATTTCCATTCCCACCATCTAAACATAGCTAGGATTTAGGTTGATCAGAGACCCTTTCTAAGGGTTACAGGCCCAAGCCCAAACAATAAAAATCCGGCAAAACCCATTGCTATCCATAGGCCCAATAATTGAATTGAGCCCAATTGTATCGTTCGCTACAAAAATTAAAAGAGCGCAGCAACATGAATCCAATCCACACCACACATGCCACATGGTCATCGCATTTAAGCAATTCATCAAATATTCTAACTGTTAAGGATGTGTCCATCGATCCTCCTCAAGGACCAAAAGGAAAAATATAAAATTTTAAGGGGTGTTTGATAGCATTTGAATTTCATGAAAATTGATTAATTCCGCGGAAACAATACAAATTCCGCCGTTTGTTTAGATTTTTAATTCCTCAGCTTATAGGGCCCAATTACTTAAAATCGTAGCTAATAGTTAGTTTTTAATGTAATTCTATGGAATAGGCTTTTTTGGCCCCTCAAAGAATTAATTCCGCGGGACACATTTCTTTGCTATCAAACACAATCTTAAGGATCAAAAGAGGAACCCAAGATCCAAGCCCATCCCACGTAAGACTCAAGAAATAAATTAAAAATAATTTTTGGACCGATGAATTTATAAAAGTTGTGCCCTATGTAATACATAACAATAGGACCAACCATGCCACATCCAATATAACTTTTGTAAGTTGGTCAGTCCAAAAAACACTACCGCAAGTAAATACCCTGTACAAATCTAACACGCAAGGACCTCGCCTGGATCATCAGGCAAAAGAAAACATAAATCATTCCAAAACACTTAAAAAAAATATATCATTTTGAAACACAATTCATTATTTAAAATAAAATTGTGTAGATACGTGTTGGAGCTGTCAATGGAGGATAGTTTACGAAAACACCTAAAAAGACGATGAAATGAAAAAACAAATAGCAAAAGCCCTTATAAAAAAGGTGCTTATAATAATTAAAGGTTAAAATAATAGCTCCGCATTAAAGTTGTAAAAATGATACTTTTATATTTTTTATTCTTTGTTCTAAAAATGGTTCAATTTCCCAACTACAAATATATCTTAATAATTTATGTGATCGAGATAAGGTGCCTGCGTGACACCGGAGATTTCTTAGGTGGAACCCGTCTTTATCATACATACATCACACCCATAAAAATTTTAAAAAATAAAAAGAAATCCCATACATATATATATTTGTATAATATACGCGTTTCGGGTGCTTGACCAGTATATATATGAACGTATCAAGAGTAGTTTAATTAGTGGATTAGTGCATTAGCTAATCAGAGACGGGGAGTTACTTATCAAATTAATTAACAAATAATACGAATGAATCATTAAAAATTCAAATTGGGTGAATTATTCTCTCCTAAAACCAATAATGATCAAATTAATATTATATTAGAATACGATTTAAAGATCTCTTAAAAAAAAATATAAAAGAGGTTATTTGATTATGGAATGTACGGTCGAGGTCAATGGTCAATGCCGACATCACCTACAAAAGTGAGAAGCCGCGTCTATCAGATACATTAGTGACTAAGTAATAAAAAAAATAAAAAAAAAAGATTTTCCTAAAACTTATTGCTGGATTTTGTGACTCGACAATGTAATGTGGTTAAACTAGAAGGTCCTTTTCATGAAATCGACTGACAGTGAAAAATATCATTTTTATACTTCATGTAAGCTTCGAGGAATCTGGCTATAGTTTGTTTTTATAAAAATGAATTCTAACTCGGTATAAGATGGCATTCAAGATGAGTTGACTCGGTTGAGTTTCGAATCACTGAAATCAAGGCCAAATTAACACGCTGGAGAAATTGTCACCATTGGATTTAAAGATTCTTTTGTTAAAATGAGTAACAAATTAGTGATTAGTTGTTGACATGTTAAGATAGGGATTGGTTAAATTTCTATGGGTTCGATCAATTACCTTAAAGACTCAAAAACACCGAGTTAAGAGAAACAACTGGGTTGAGTCAGCTCAGTGTGGTACCGAGTTAGCGAACTAAGACGGTAGGTCAACATCAGCAACAAAAGAAACTTGAATTAATAGTGGACTACAGAAAACAGGTCATGTTCTATACTTTACAGTTTACAGTGTCCACTGAGTTTTGGCTGTATTCATGATGGATTTCATTTCAAACAGACCCATCTCAATCATTTTACAACTTTTCCTTAGTTGCGTCTTCGATCTCTTTGTACAGAAGAAAACACCCGACAACATGTGTCAATTCTCAAATAAAAAAAAAACAAACATTCTTTCTTAATTAATTATGTCCTTCCTACTTCATTGTTTCCTATAAATTCACAACCATCCATCATTCTCCCCCCACCCACAACACATTTCTTCCTTTCTCTCTCTAAAACCACCATAATTCACTGTTCTCTTTCTCTCTCTAAATTTATAAGATCCTCCCAATCTCATCTAATTGCTAAAGCCATGGATATTGAATCAGGAAGCAGAGAGCAGCAACAGCAGCAGAGTACTGCTGGAATTTTCAAATGTGGCTGGTCTTGTATTAAGTCTTTGCCTGGGAAATTCAATGACAATGTAATTGAATTCACGAACAAAGTAAAGAAGCTTGGAAAAGATGACCCAAGAAGAATAACCCATTCAATCAAGGTGGGATTAACACTCTCACTGGTTTCTCTTCTCTACTACTTTAGTCCCATCTATGGTGGATTTGGTTCCTCAACCATGTGGGCTATCTTAACAGTAGTAGTCGTCTTCGAATTTAGCGTCGGGGCGACGTTGGGTAAAGGATTAAATAGAGCCATAGCAACATTTCTAGCTGGTGCATTAGGTGTTGGAGCTCATCATTTAGCAACTCTGGCTGGTGATAAAGGAGAACCCATACTTCTTGGGCTCTTTGTTTTCCTACTAGGTAAGTTCCTTGTAGGAAAAAAAAAAAAAATTCATTAATTAGCTATAAACACTTATGATCATTTCAAATTTGAATTAAATTTTTTTGGGTTAATCTTTTTTTGCAGCGTAGGCCGCTTCGTTCTCACGATTCTTTCCTGGGATCAAGGCAAGATATGATTATGGAGTGTTGATATTTATATTGACATTTAGTTTAGTATCGGTATCAGGTTACCGAGTCGACAAGATCATAGAGCTTGCTCACCAAAGGATATTAACGATTATAATTGGTAGTCTTTCGTGTGTGATCATATCCATTTTTGTGTTCCCTGTATGGGCTGGCCAAGATCTACACAAACTGACTGCTCTCAACATAGAAAAGCTTGGAGACTTCTTACAAGGTATATATATTCATTAGATTTTAATTATTTGCATACTTAAATATATAGTAACAATTAATTATGCAGTTGCTAATTAAGAACATCAATAATCTTAATTACAGGATTTGGAGGAGAATATTTTAGAAAGGAGGAGGTTAAAGAGAATAATGTTAATGTGGTTTCTAAGGATAACAAGTCATTTCTTCATGGATACAAAAGTGTTTTGAATTCTAAGACAGCTGAAGAATCATTGGTAAGCAAAATCTCTGAACATAATTAATTCATCACTAATTGAATATTCTTAACTTAAACAATTCTTTTTGGGATTACTAAGTATATGTTTAAGGTTTCATATTAAGTCTATTAATTAACGTAAATAATTCTTTAATTTTGTAGGCTAATTTTGCAAGATGGGAGCCACCTCACGGCCGATTCAGGTTCCGTCATCCATGGAAACAATATTTGAAAATCGGAACATTAACTCGGCAATGTGCATACCGAGTTGAAGCCCTTAACAACTGCATCAACTCTGAAATCCAAGTATGATATGAGAAGAAAATAATTAAAATCTTAATTAAACTTTTTAATGTAAATATTTGTTTCTAGGTTTGCATATTTTGAGACTACTATATACTAACCAACGTATTAATTGTGTTTACTCTTACAGGCACCATTTGAATTCAAGAAGATAATTCGAAATGCATGCATGGAGATGAGTATGGAATCTGGCAAGGCTTTGCATGAATTATCCTCGGCAATTAGAACAATGACGCACCCAAATACCGTCGTTACACACATGAAGAACTCAAAAACCGCCGCTAATAAGCTGAAAACTGCCCTAAAAACTGGTTCATTGGAGAATACTAACATCTTAGAGGTCATACCAGCGGCTACAGTCACTTCTCTACTAGTCGAGATCGTTGGTTGCATAGAAAAGATTGTAGATTCGGTTGATGAGCTTGCGAGCCTAGCAAAGTTCAAAGCTGCAGATCCCACCGTGACCTCCAACAAATCAAGACCAGAATTACGTCGTCAAGGAACAATAAAACCGCTCCCCGTTGATAGTACTGATGGACCTCATGTTGTTATAACAGTATGTGCATTGTCAACAACTCTGACGGAAAATGAAATTTTTGAACACCCCTTATGAGGGTGCCACAGCTGAGAAATGTTACTAAATTAAATTTTGTAACAATAGGTGATCCATACTGTATAGATTTTGTAACAAAAAGATTGAGTATTTAACAAATTAAATTCAGAATTGTTTTCCTCTCTGCTTTGATCTTCTTCTCACTTACTAATGTAAATATAGTGGTTTTACCTAAAGTTTATATTTTTACTACGTAGTTGGCGAAAAAGTATGCGGCCCAGCCAGCCCGGCCCAAGGCTGTTGTCTGGGCGGGCTTAGGCGGAGGTTTTGAAGCTCTCTGGCTTGGCTCGAAGCCCGACCACCAGGCCCTAACTTGAGCTCGGCTTGAAAGACCCGATCTCTTTCTACTAGACTGTCAACACTCAACTGTCAAGTTTCAAAGGAGAAATGAAATTTTGAGGTATTTTTTACCTAAGTCTATGGGGGTGTTTGTTTTTCATATTTTTTGAAGTATCGAATCTGAAAACTTAAAGTTTTAGACTTTAGCCACTTTAAAAAAATGATAAGAAAAAGACTCACTTAACTGACAGGGCTCACATGTTTACAAAATTGAAACATAAATTTAGACACAAACAAACATTTCATTCAAATCTTTAAATAATCTTAAATCTCTAAATAAAGTTCAGATAAAAAATCTTGAAAAAAAACCACCACCTCCTAAAGGGAATCTCAAATTTCAATTTACTAATAGCCAAAGGTCGGGCCTAAGGCCTTGGATCGATACCACATAGCATAACGATTGTTCATGGAACTCCGCTTTGCGTACATGTGTGGTGTGGGTCACCACTTTGGAAGACTTAAATATTCAATTAATTAGATGGGTTAAAAGATTTCGAACCATATGTTTTCATGTTTTACATACTGATGAGTTCATTGTTATATTTTTTTTCAACAAAAAAAAAAAAAGAAAATTCACCCAGGGGATACGTAGAATAAGAAGCATTTAAAAATCAAAACTGGTGAATTGTGCTCTGCTAATTACAAGATCGATCGAATGAAATTTATATTTTCAGGGAAAATAAAATAAAATAAAATATAAGTGATTGAGTTACAGAGCATCGTCAACATCAGTCAATGCCGAGTTACCCGAGGTAACGCCGCGTCTGCTAATTTTTTTTTTAAATGTGGACTCGGTTACTGTGTATGCACGTGTTTCGTACGGTATGTCTTTATATATATACTTTTTTGTTTGGTATGTCTGTACGTATATACTTTTTTTTTTTTACGAGAAGCGCAGACTAGAAACACCGACAACACCGCCAAGATCAAAAAGCTTTAATTCTAAGACCTCTCAAGTTAAAGAGAGGTGCACAACTACTAAGCCAAAGGTCCATGTGCGTCAATATGTTGTTAGGAATTTCGTCATACCAACGATGCATCCCCGACGCACAGCAGAACAAGCTTAAGGATCTTGAGACTTAATAACGATGAATCAACAATAAAAATATAACGACGAAGATAAAAACAAGCATCAACCACAACACAAGATATACGTAGTTCACCCTCACGGGCTACATCCACGGCCAAATCGGCGCACCGGAGAAACTTCCACTATTATCAGAAATATATTACAATGCTTCTTACTCAACCAACCAGATAAATATACATCAAGGATGTTACAAGACTTACCGGAGAACACCAACGAGAATCCATTAGAGATCGACTCTCTAAACTACCCCCAACAGCACACCCACTTCCTCTTCAACCTTGAAAGTTTATCTCCATGGTTGTATATAGTAACAGAGGAGAGAACACACGGAGAACACTAGAAACTTGGGTTGGGGCAACCCTCAAACCCTCACAAACTCTTCCTCTCTCTCGCAATAAGTCTCTCACACTTTTAGTTTCCTCACTACACCTTTTCTTGAACCTTAAGAACTCCAACTCCTTTACATTGGCCTCATAGCACTTTTTAGCACACCTCTAACCTATCTAGGACCTCCCTATTTATAGGTTTACAAGAGGTATCCATGAAATAGGAATCCTAATCCAAGAAGGACTAAAAAAAATAGCAACTTCATAAATTAACAATTGCATTCCAAGGGGGGTTGCCAAAAACTCTACAAATCTCTACCTTTTTTGGCAAACCACCTTCATACCTCTTAGAACTATCTCTTCGATCAAACTGCGATGATTTTGAAGCACCATCCAAGTCTGCCACCATCTTCAACCTTGAAGAACACATGTGAAACTACACCGTTTTACTAGTGCAACTTGAAAACTTCAAATACACCATCAACTGAATCCTCGCGCATGATTCTCACATTGATCACCAAGAGAACCATCCAAAAGAAACATCACCAGCTCCACCTAATCAAGGCAAGCTAAAACCTCAAGCACATGTCAAGATTACCGTGTGTTTGAACATCACCATCAAACCACAAATACGATTAACAGGCTTACCTATAAGCAATTCAAAAAGCCATCACCAATCTGATAAACTTACCACCATCACACCCAACATACTTGCTTATTAATATGTACCGTGTGACACCGCCCAAAGTAACATGGTCTATGCAAACGAGATCGGGCACATCCTTGAAACAACCCGCGCAAGCCATCAAGAATAATAAACAGATTTAAACAAATCTCAAAACATCTCGTGCATACCTTCGGATCTTTGCTGGACCGCCCCTAACACATGAGAATCACCATCTCATCTTTATAATCCTTTCTTTATAGTGTACGACTACCCACACTTCCAAGAACTGCGTAGAACACTTCATCCCGCTCCAACTTCACAGGAACCCAATACAGACTTTCTTTCTACACCCATCTTCTAAGATCCGCGTAGAACACTCCATCCCGATTCAAAACTTCATAAGAGCCTAATGCAGAATTTATTTTTACACCTATCTTTAAGTTGAACCATCCCAATTTGTAAATCACACCACAAATCACTTACTTGTGTTGAACAGATCAAAACATTATCTTCACATATCCTCCACAACTCTCCAAGTCGAACCTACCGCTTATACCCGTTCGTTATGATACAACAAATTGCACAGTTTTCTAAGTCGAACCACAACTCTGATACCAGTTTGTTATGAATTTTGTCATACCAAAGACGCATCTCTAACACACAGCGGAACAAGCTTAAGGATCTCGAGACTTAATAACGATGAATCAACAAGAAAATATAACGACGAAGATAAAAAAAAGCATCAACTACAACATAAGATATACGTGGTTCACCCTCATGGGCTACATCTACGGCCAAATCGGTGCACCGGAGAAACTTCCACTATTATCAAGAACATATTACAATGCTTCTTACTCAACCAACCATATAAACATACATCAAAGATGTTACAAGACTTACCGGAGAACACCAACGAGAATCCATTAGGGATCGACTCTCTAAACTACTCCCAACAGCATACTCAGATCATCTTCAACCTTGAAAGTCTATCTCCATGGTTGTATATAGTAACAGAGGAGAGAACACATAAAGAACACTAGAAACTTGGATAGGGGCAGGGGCCCTAACCCCCATGAAGAAACCCTCAAGCCCTAGATCCTCACAAACCCTTGCTCTCTCTCAATAAGTCTCTCTCACTTTTGGATTCCTTACTACACAAGAAGACCAAAACCCTATGTTTACCTCTTCTTGAATCTTAGGAACTCCAACACCTTTACATTGGCCTCATGGCTAGGGGTGCAACTCGGGCGGGCTAAACCCGAACCCGATGGGTTAAACCCGACAGTGGGTCGGGCTTGGGCTTAAGTTGTTCGGGTTCGGGCTCGGTCTTGGGCCTTAAAACATAAACCCAACTTCAGATCGGGTTGGGTTCGGGTTGACACATCAGGCAGCCCACGGAACCCGATCCCGACTCTTATATACACTTTGGTGAGAGCTCTTTTACACCGATCATATGTGTATGTATAACATTGTAGTATTTCTTAAAGGTTAAATAATCATTACTCTTATGTCCTCTTCTATCTCCGTCAATCTCAAGTTCTAACTGTAAAATTTCAAACCCTAGCGACTCTTCATTGGATCTATCTTCATTGTTCTGAAGCTTTTGGTTTGGAAACCCTAGCCGCATACCACTGCAATGTCTATACAGTTAACTCATGTTCTCCTCTTCATATAGATCCAGAAGTATACCTGATGTCCTTGTTTTTGTTAAAATCTCTTCTTCAAAATCTCTTTATGATACGAACATCTGGCCATTTTTGTTAAACTCGTGAGAGAGTCGAGCATGAGTGTAAGGATTGCAATGGAAAAGAGGTGTTTTGAAGCAATGCTAGTGGAAAATTTCTGGAATGCATTAATCAATTAGATCTGAGATCTAATTTTGGGTTTAGAATCCATTGATTGAGTTTAACCACCATTAATCTTAGAAAAATCTAAAGTTCTTTTTATGCAATTGTTGCCTGGTTCAGATAAATCTCCATAACAAGCCAAGATGTCTAATAAGAAAGTTGACTAACTTGAGTTCTCTTTGAATTCCTTCGGGCTCGGGCTTGGGCTATACACCTTAAACCCGGGGTCGGGTTGGGCTCGGGTTCGGGCCTAGTAGATTTGACTTCGGGTTGGGCTCGGGCTATCCTCCAACCCGACCCAACCCGCCCGAGTTGCACCCTTACTCATGGCACTCTTTAGCACACCTCTAACCTATAAGTTTGCAAGAGGTATCCATGAAATAAGAATCCTAGTCCAAGAAGGACTCAAAAAATAGCAACTTCATAAATTAGCAATTGCATTCCAAGGGGGGTTGCCAAAAACTCTACATATGTATATACTTAGTTCGTTATGTTGTATGCACGTGTTTCTTACTATATAGTATAGGCTTGTTCTTTTATAAAGATGGAGATACTTGACCCTGGGTTAAAAAAAGTCAAAAAACAAAACCCGTCAAAGGGATGTGTTTTCTGTGAGGATGTTTATCTCTTATTGAGATCACCGCACAAAAGATCAATCCTTTCTAAAGCATGTTTCCCTAAGAGGTACGAACACGAATATAGACACGATGACATGTCAAATCTCAAAAAGTAATATAACTTGGACATGGTAAGTATACACAATTAAAAATGCACTTGCTATGTTTTAGTTCATTTTTTAAAAAAAAATTTGCAACAAAAATCACACAAAACGTGTATTTGACGTGACCATCGTGTTACACGCGAGTCCAAATGTCCGACATGTATTTGACATGAATACGTTATCCTAAGTGAAGTGCACGTGCTTTGTAGCAGTATTACATTATCATGAATTGTTTCGAACCCCATTGTGCATCCATCATGTACACGTGAGTCCAAATGTCCGACATATATTTGACAAGAATACGTTACCCTAAGTGAAGTGCATGCGCTTTGTTGCAGTCTTACATTATCATGAATTGTTTCGAACCAATAGTAAAATGTACATTATTTTTACCATTGATTTCAAATTAATGGAGTTTTGAACTAATCAGTGGAGGCCATTTTTTAGTAATTCTTCGCAAGTATCAGTTCCTTTGCTAATATTTGCATGATGCCAATAAATAAGATTTCGTCGATCTTTATAGGTTGTTGGTGGAATATCTTCAATGAGTTCACAATCACAAATAAGAAGTGAATACAATAAAGCTTTTTAGCTAGACTGTTTTACAAAATCGGTGTTAGAAACTTATATGGCAGGGTGGGACCCACCTTTTTTTCCTCTCAAAAGTGCTACGAGGGGTTTCCAACTTATATGGCAATGCTACCTACCATGCCACATAAATTTCTGGCATTTGTTTTGTAATATAGTCGGGCCAAAAAGCAGCACTCTTGTTAATATTTGTCATACAACGAATATTGATCCTCACCAAAAACCGTCACAAAGTTTGGGCATGCCTGATCATATGATGCAAATATTAGCAGGATAAAGAGTAGGAAATGTCTTTTGAAACCCCTGCAAATATTCACAGCTATTATGTCGAGGAATCAAGCTAAGAAGGGGATGCACAATGTCATTGACGCATATTCAAGCTTCTGAAATTGGCGAACAAACTCCCATTTTTAAGCAAACCAGTGATTCTCTCTCTCTCTCTCCTTGTGCGACTGAAAAACCCTAAAAGGTCTTCAAACCACAATTTCCCATGGCAGCTCTTATCTCCTGCAAAACCCCAAACTCAAAACCGTATGTGAAGTAAGTACTCTATCTATCTCTGTCATGCTCCTTACTTTCTTAATGGCAGCCCCGAGAAATCACCTATGTTTGATAGCAACCTTGTAGTCTACAACATGTTTGTTAAAATCCCTAAGAGAGAAGAAAAAATAATTGTTCAGTATTCTCACCATTAGAGTTTCACGAAAACTAAAACTTACACAAATATTCTATAATATCTATGAACTAAAATCCCCACTACCACTACGCCTCTTAATTAAAACTCAAATATGTAACTAAAAAGTAAAACAAACACCATATTAGACGATTGAATATACTCAATTTGGACACAATTTGAATCCTCAACAGCTTGAATTAACTTTTCTTCTTTTCTTGTATGTGAATTCTCTGTTGTATCTGTTTCTGGGTTGCACTCTGTTTTCTGAATTGAAATCTACCCTGTTAAAAAAAAAAACTGCTATCCGACCGGGTCAATATCCAACTGGAAACTTGTATAATAGAGTACAGGTCATGTGTTTGTACTTTACTGTGATCACCACTTAGTTATTGTGTTTCATTTCAGATCTAGATACCATTTGGGATACTACTTCATGTTTCCAAATTAACCTCACTCCTGTACAGATCAGATATATTTGGATTCTCTCTCTACAAAATACACAAAGAAAACACCATACATGTGTCAAATATAACATTGTTTAATATATCATCTCCTAATTCCTACTACATTGCTTCCCTATAAATTCAGAACCATCATACCCCCCTATATCACAGTGGATATTCTCTCTCTCTCTCTCTCTCTCTCTCTCTCTCTCTCTCTGTCTCTCTCTCTCTACTAATTGCCTTCATTGCACTCCTATTAAACCATGGATATTGATGAAACAGCAAGCAGAGAGAATGCAGGGGTTTTCAAACGTGGGTGGTGGTGGCTTAAGGCCTTGCCGGGACGGTTCAAGGACAATGTAGTTGAAGTCGCAAACAAGGCAAAGAAGCTTGGAAAAGACGATCCTAGAAGGATAATACATTCTATCAAGGTGGGCTTAACACTCTCACTGGTTTCTCTCCTCTACTACTTCAGACCCATCTATGGTGGCCTTGGTTCTTCAACTATGTGGGCTATATTAACAGTAGTGGTCGTCTTCGAATATAGTGTAGGTAAGTTTGTATGTAACAACCTCAAACTGATCATTCATCCTTTTAACAACAATCTTACAATAATTGTTTCGATTCATTTGCTTGTGCAATTGAATATTGGGCGTGAATAATGTATGTATATTTTTGTAGGGGCCACGTTGGGTAAAGGATTTAATAGAGCATTAGCAACATTTCTAGCTGGTGCCTTAGGATTTGGAGCTCATCACTTGGCAATTCTAGCTGGAGATAAAGGAGAACCTGTACTCCGTTGGTTCTTTGTTTTCTTACTAGGTAATTAAGTTCCTTGGGAGAAAAAAGAAAAAATACTTCATCAGCAACATTTAAGATTTGTTTTTCAGTTTACTAGTCTTTATATATTTATGATGTTTTTTATTCAATTTTTCCGCAGCGGCTGCATCATCATTTACGCGATTCTCTCCCGGGATCAAGGCACGATATGATTATGGGGTGCTAATATTTATATTGACATTTAGTTTAGTTTCAGTATCGGGTTATCGAGATGATGAGATTTTACACCTTGCGCACCAAAGGCTGTCAACTATTGTAATTGGTAGTCTTACATGTGTGTTCATGTCCATTTTTATCTTCCCTGTGTGGGCTGGTCAAGATCTACACAAACTGATTGCTATCAACATAGAAAAGCTTGCAGACTTCTTAGAAGGTAATTAAGTTACTACTCTTGCTAATTAACTTGCGCATGCAGTAGCATACCTGCATTATAACAATTATTAATTCGGCAGTTGTTAATTAAGAACAATATTTATCTACATTTCAGGATTTGGAGGAGAATATTTTGGAATTAAGGAGGGGGATAAAGAGAATGCTGTGGTTTCTAAGGATAAGTCATTCCTTCATGGATACAAAAGTGTTTTGAATTCTAAGACAGCTGAAGAATCACTGGTGAGGAAAACTTAATAAACTTTTCTCTAGCTATTCGTTCCTAATGATTTGAGTTTTTTTTTTCAAAAATTTAACTTTACATATATAAGCCACCTAACAATTTTCTAAGTTTTAATAAAGTATATTAATTTGCATGTGAAGTCTGGCAATAACCCATAAAAAATGAGTTTTCAGAAATGCAGATTCCTCTTGTTTTTTTTTTTTTTTTCATACACAAAGAAAGTAATTTATATTTTCGATTCACGTATAAACGATCTAGCGTTTTAGCTCATCATCCAACTTCTCAAATATGTTTAGGGTTTTCAAAAGTATGTTTACTAATGTAATTAATTTCTTATGTAGGTCAATTTTGCAAGATGGGAGCCACCTCATGGCTGCTTCAAGTTTGGTCATCCATGGAAGCAATATTTGAAAATCGGAACACTGACTCGGCAATGTGCATACCGCCTCGAAGCACTTAGCCATTGCATCACCTCTGAAACCCAAGTATGAGACGACCCTTTGCTCTTAGTGCCATTACTAAAGAGAATATTATATTCTGACACTACTTTTATTTTGAATCTAGCTAGGATTAAATTTTGATTACAATTTTAAACGCTTTCTTAACCATACCTAAGATATTGGCTCAAGAATATCTAGATCCTACAGATATTGGTGAATACAAGTTTACTCCTTGTTAGATCCACAGATCCTTGTATATATATTGTTACTCATCTCTCTCTAAAAAGTTCAATATTTTGAGGTCATGAGTTCGAGTATCCAGTGTAATGCTGAGGGGGGTATAGGGTGGTGATTCTGGTGAATATGAGTCCACTCCGTAGACTAACAGACCCTTTGTATAATATTGTTACTCCTCTTTCTAATAGTTGGAGCTTTTACAGCAAATGTTTGTTAACAATACCTTCTACCCAACCTAACCAACTTTTGTTTACTCTTGCAGGCACCATCAGAATTCAAGAAGATAATTCAAGATGCATGCATGGAGATGAGCATGGAATCTGGCAAGGCTTTGCAGGAACTATCCTTGGCAATTAAAAAAATGACGTACTCGAATGCTGTTGCTTGGCACATCACAAACTCAAAAACAGCAGCCGATAACTTGAAAACTGCCCTGGAAACGGTTACATTGGAGAATACTAACATCTTAGAGGACGTCATACCAGCTGCTACAGTCACTTCTCTACTAGTGGAGACCGTTGGATGCATAGAAAAGATTATAGAGTCCGTTAATGAACTTGCCTGCCTAGCAAAATTCAAAGGTGCAGAATTGGCTGTGTCCCCAGAGAAACCAAGACGACAATTACTTCGTAGAGGGAACATAAAGACCCAGCCTGATAGACCACAGTTACTTCGTCGAGGAACCATAAAATCGCTTCCGGTCGATAATGATGCAACCCATGCTTTAATTACTGTATGTGCATTGTCTACTGCTATGCCGGAAAATGAAAATTTAGAAGAACTCGTATGAGCTAGGCTAACAGGGAGATACATTACTAAATTTAGTTACCATATGATTTTTTGTAGAATCTCCCTAAAATTAGGATACTTTAATAAAGCCAAATGTCATCATGTAAAGTGGATCCCAACGAGGTCTCCCCTAGCATTACTTTGTGCAACCCTCAAGTTGTATCAACACAAATGTCATGTAAAACAATTTGACTCAATGAAGAATGATATGTTTTCTTTGGGTTGGCCATTCTTCACTTCCAACCTATCCAACCATCAAAGGCACCACTCAAAGAGCCCGCACTTTCGACGCTATATAAATGAGCAAAGTTTTCATGAGGTTTTACTTGCCATTTCAACACAAAAAACGTAGAAAACATGGAGGAAGATTAAGCTGTGAAAGAAATTCCGTTAATGGAGAGAGTTTGAGCTATATGGGTTGTTTTAGGAATATGTAAGAAAAGGAGAAAAATAAGAAAGAAACCCCCTAAATAAAATTGAGTCCCCTTATCTATTTTAGCTTTTTTAGGAGGTTACCAAGATTCTATAAGAGCAGACAAGATCTATCTATATCTCATTTTTAAAAAATATTATTTTCTCCTCTTTCATTGTAACTATAATAAATAGAATAGGAAATTTCCAGGATCTTTCCCTGGGAATGTCATCTGCAAACAAATCGATCCTGAACATAATAATATTGTTCATTAAAAGAGAGCGGATCTGGATATGTTAATATTCATACATTAAGTTCACATTGACACGTTGGATTTACATAGAGATGATTTAAAGGTTGGTTTTAAGTAAAGCAGTAATGCTATACTCACTGCAAACCTTACTGCAAAGGTTATTTATGAGGGTATTTGTGTTAATTTAAGAATGACGCAAATCACGAGGGGTATGCGATTATTTAAGAACCGTGGGATGATTAAACAGTAAGGTTTGCAGTAAGAAAATGCAGTAAATTTAACATTTTCCTTAAGTTAAGATATTCTCTTCAGTATGCTGATTATCCTCCCAAAAAAATTATTCAATTTAAACCTAATCACGAAAAAAAAAAAGAAAAAGAAAATCCAATCACTATTGATTTTTAGTGATTTTCGATCACCAAACTATAGGATTACAAGTTCAAGAATGTGTTGTATTAGTGTGAGAATGATTAGCGAGATAATCATCCTCACCCAATAATGTACATATTTTGATCCGTTCTTTCTGTTAAAAATACTTATTAATAAAATCTTTACTGAATTGATGCACAAGCACGTGATAATGTAAGCACTAGTACGTACTTGTAATTTGTCTTTGTTCGTTTAAATGTAAAGTTTATTTGTTACGAGCTACCGCAAACCACGGACGGAAAAATGAAATAATAAAACTACACTGAAACCAGAAGATTTTCGTTGTTCGATTGCGGGTGAGGAAAACAAGAAATTCCAGTGCCTGGGAATAAGAGTACTAGAAGTTTCACTCAAATCGAAACCCTAGACTGCAAAAAAAATAAAAATAAATAAATAAATGGACACCCCAAATAAGTCCTCTTAATCGAGGTTTAGAGTAGTAAAATTGTTGGAGATGATACCAACTACCTAAACTTAAGCCTTCTTACATACAAATTCACTCATCAAGGACAACTCACCAACGACCTAGGTCTAAACCCTCTTACATCTAAGTCCATTGATTTTTACCAGCCAGCCAGGCCGAGCCGGGAATGAGCCTACTAGCCTTGGTCCCATAAGCTTGTTCACTGGCTAGTACGTACATTGTTTGTCTGTGAAATGTGTGGGCGGAATTTGGAATTGATTAACCACAAACTTGTTCACTCCGACCTCCATTTGGAACTATTTCCTCTTGCAATTTTGGGTTAGTTCGGTGTGCTCAAGGTCTGTTTGGATCTTAGTAACTGGAACTTTGGTATAGGGGTGATGCTCATGTTCTAGAATTTCGCGCTCTTACTCCGAACTACGCTCCGACGCTTCCATTTCGAAAATATTTTAAAATTAAGAATATATTTTAATCAGCCGCTATCACTTTCATTCTCGTTCCTACTCTACACTTTAGTTACTTAAGTTTGGATTTGGCTTAAGGCTTGGGGTTAGAAGTCTCACTGAAGCCACAATAAATTCTGTGGAATTGTTTTTTTTTTTATCAATCTTTAATTGGTTTATTTAGAAGCAGAGATGAATGGAAGAATTTTCAGGGGGAAGTTATTGCCGACTGAGGCTCTGATCATGCAAGTAAAGTAAAGTCAATGAAGATCGACTAAGATAATTTCTTTATGTTGTTGTGTTTATTTTTGGACCTCGTCCCTCATCTATAAAGTCAATGAAATAAGAAAATAAGACAGGATTTGCTGCCTTCACCTGTTAACCATCAAAACCAAAAGATTTTATATTTAACAGCTCTTGTATTATTGTCTTCTTAGCTAGGATGATTCCATCGTTCAAAAAGGTTTTTTTTTTTTTAAATAAAAATAAATCCTGAACGATAATTTACGAATTTTAATGTTATTATAGACTCTTCTTCAATTTGCTAGTTAAAAATTAAAATGTTATTCAAATAATGAAAATGTAAAAGTATCATTTTTAAAAAATTTTTTTTTAAAAAGAACTATTTTAAGTAGTGATAAAGTGATTCCTTTCCTCAGCTACTTTAATTTATAAATCAAAATAATTTAGGATCATCCTTCAAAGTGCAAATTAATTTTACGAAATAATGGCCATATTTAAACTGGAACCTTCTAAGAAATTAGACATCATTTTTCACATGCTTTAATTAATTAATTGACCTAATTTTTGTATTTTTTTGATAAAAGAATTAATTTATAAAGGGTCATGTAATTAATAAAACACAATATTGGGCTGAAAGCCCTCCTTTTATACCAGTTTCAAGTAGAGGACAAGCAATTTTTGTTTTATAAGTCTAATCCCTACTTTTTAACGTTTTATAAGGAAAGGAGTTAATTCCTTCTTTTATTTTAGAACTCTAAAATTTTAGTACCTAAACTACCCTTCTCTTTGCTAACCACGTATATTTCTAACTGTTTTTGCTTGTATTGANCGCAGACCATTCATGGATAATCGCTATATTTTTGAAAAATTTAGAAATAAGTGATTTTTTCCAAATCTCGGGTCCTGATTCCCATTTAATCAGGTGGCGACTCCTAATCTTTATATCCCCCTCGCGGGCGAATCTTTGTCCGTTTTCCCGACCCCCCATTTTTCTTATGGCGGAGGGCGGTGGAGGGGGATGAAAATTCACGGTTCCACAATAAGGATAAGTAGTTCTGATTCTGGTCGTGTCTCTGGCATTTTTGGTTCTAATTCTTCAATATAATAAAATGCCAAGAGTAGTACAAAAATAAATGTTGGTTAGTCAGTTCCCGATTAATATTAGTTCTGGTTCCATCAGATACCAAAGTACCCAGAGTCTAAATCGATTATGATAACGGTTCCGATACTTTAATACGTGGAAACAGAACCAGGGAAATCGGTTCTGATTCAGTTCAGTTCCCGGGTAAATGGGTAGCTAATAGCTATTGACACCACTACCTGCATTTGGTCATACAAGATACCGATCAAAACAAGCTTTTTGGAACGAGCCGTATCAAGATTCAGGCCTGTATGTTTTATGTCCGGCTTAGGTCTATTCGATAAGGGAAATTTTAAAGGCACCCCCCAACAACAACAAATAAAAATAGGGCTTGCCAATAAGATTTTGAGAGGTGCCTATAAAATAACTCTATGAAGAATGAACATTTTGACGCAAACTAGCTAAGACTAGTCCCTGCAGAAAGCTGGGCCTAGATCAAACGGTTGGGCTTTTATTAGGGGAAATGGCCAAAACACCTAATATATAACTTTTTAAATCCATTTTATCCACAAAATTTTCAATAAGGCTGAGCTTTTTTAATTTATTTAGTCATATTTAAACTCTTCTAAGTCTATTTAGTCCATTTCTTTCTTTTTAGTGTTCCTATTTTGCCCTTACTATCTTTGATCACAAATTTATCTTTTTCTAACTTGTACGGAGAGAGAAAGTTATCTTTTTTATTTTTAAACTTCAAAATAGTATATCTCTTAAACTAAAATTATGATTTTGGCGAAATTCATACATTTGAAAAGCAATTTTTGAGATTTTCGAAACTAAACTAGTCAAGAATACTTTTTGAAAAAAAAAATCGTGAAATTTATACAAAAATATTTTTACATGTTTTGTACAAAAATATTTTTGAATGTGCAGAAAATATGCAGAAATATTTTTGCCTACTGTTTTGAGTAACAAATTTTGACGAAATTTATATATTTGGAAAGCATTCTTTCGAGAACTTCATTTCTTCTTTTGATATTACCTGATTTTTAGACTTTTAAATTCGAATTTAAATGCAACCTAGGTAAAAGGTACTAGTTGTAGTAGTTCTCTTTTTATTTGTGCAAAATTATTTTTGCGTATGCAGAAAACATGCAAAAATATTTTTGCCTACAAGTTTTAGTAACATATTTTGGCGAAATTTATATGTTTGGAAAGTGATTGTCGAGATCTTCACTTATTCTTTTGATGTTGCTTAGTTTTGAAGCATGCAAATTCAGATTTGGATGCAATCTAGATAAAAACTAGTTAAATCATAGTTTCATATTACGCAAAAATAAATTTGTATAAAAAAAATAAGAAAAAAGTATTGTGAAAAATTGATTTGTAATTTTAAAGTTATGACAATTTTATGAAAAAAAACAAAATTAAAAATATTAGTTGGTGCTAATATGGACCTATAGTTAAGATTGCTTTCAGTTAGTTAGAGGGCAAATTAATCCAAACTTTATTTTTGGACTAAATAGACTCTTATATTATTTTGTAGATTAAATGGACTTAAATAAAGTCACGCTGGATGTTTTTGAGGTTCTCCCCTTTTCTTAATGGGAAATTATATTAGGTTCCAGAATCTGGACTTAAGCAATGTCAAACCAATTCGAGTGTGCAATCAAACTTTTAGAGTGTGTTTATAAAATTTCTCAAATATAATGATAATAATTCTGACTCCAATATAATGTGCGGAAGCGGGGCTTGAAATGGGGAAATCTGTTCAGTTCTCCGGTAAACAGTGTACGATTGTCACCCTTAAATAAACTAGAAATAATTTTTGGACTGAATTTTACAAAAGTTGTGCCAGACGCTTATGTGGTAGGGTAGGATTCACCGCTTTTCTCCTTAAATATTAGTGAGACCGACCATGCCATATAAACATCCACCACAACTTTTGTAATTTAGTACAAACAGCACTATTGTAAATAAATAAACGCAGGGTAAAACTGTTATATGATACTGATCAGGTGATACGTATAGCTTGAAGAGTTATTAATTTATCAAAAGAAACACAGATTTCGGAGCAATTAAAGATTGGAAATTGGTGAATGGCTCTCGATCTGTTGGCCACAGACATCGATCCGGATGAGTGTCTGGACGGTGAATTTAATTGTCCTCCCCTGAGTGCATCAAAATAGGTTTTGTTTTTTTCATTAATTTGGTGAGAAGAAGAGCCTTCCCCAGATCTTGTAAGCCCGGTTAGTACTTGTTTCCCAACAAAATAAAATAATACACCTTTGTTACCCAAAAAAATAAAAAATCGATTTGAGTCAGAGTATAGTCAAGCACAACAGTCTATGCCGCGTCTGCTAATTGTTTTAATAGTGAACATGATCAGAAAAAAAAAATATATATTATTTACACGGATTTTTTGTTGTACTAGTTAATTGGAGAGTGTTTTTCTCTACATGTTACGGAAAAGCTAACAAATAATCTGCAATAGATGTATATTACTTTGGGATAAATACGAATTACTAGAATATATAAAAAATAGTTCTACCGTTAGATTAACTTTCGATAGAAAATTTTGTAAGATTTTGCTGTGAATTTTATATTATCATTTTCCCTTCACCCCAGGTAATTAGAAGAATAAAGGAAAGGAATTAGAATACTTGAAGAAGGTGAGCTAATTGGTCAATGTGTACGGTAATGCATTCGGACTCGGAACATAATGGTATCCAAGACGAGTTGACTCGGACGAGTCTTGAGTCATTAAACAAGTTCATGACAATTGGGTTAAATAGAGTGTGTTAGGAACTTTAACCCCAAGAGTTTGCTATCAAAACATTTCGTACGAAATATTCCTAAGAAAAATTTAAATTTGGGAAAACCTCTCAAATTGTATAATTCCGTTATAATCAAAACATTTCGTACTTAGTACAACTTTCAGCACTATACAAAATACACAGAGAATACATAAAACTGACCAAACTAAGTTTTACTTATAAGCCTTCTAAGAGAAGTTTCCAGAACTTTTATCTGGATCCTAAGCGAAAACAAAAACGTCAACCAAAAAAAAAAAAAAAAAAGCACGCACACGAAACGGGCGTAATAGGCAAAGCTGTCCGCGGGGACCCATTTTGCACCATGGAGTTGTATATTGACCGGGTTGACTCGATAACACACTGAGTTGACTCAGTTCAATATTTGTGTAAATAGCAGCCAGTAATTAACAATCAGAGTTGAAAAATCGACGAAGAAGACGGTTGGATGGATGGATGGAGAACAGATGGAGCACATACAGTTCATGTTCACAGTGACCACGTCGTTTGGCATTGTGTTTCAAATTCATATCTACATGGGACCCATTTTGGGATGCTACTTCAAGTTTCCAGATTAAACCTTACCCAGTAGATCAGATCAGAAATATTAATTATTTCTTCTCTCTCTACCGCTAGCTAGATTTAAAAAAAGAAAAAGAACACCACAACACTGTATGTACATCAAATAAAAACATTAATGTTCAATACTCCTACCTAATTCCAACTTTATTGCTTCTTCCCTATAAATTCACAACCCAACCCATCAGACCCCCATATCATCACAGTACATGCCTAGGCACCTACCTAGCTACCATCTCTCTCTCTAACACACACTCTCTCTCTCTAACTTTTTTTAGGGAGTTAAGGCAAAAACTCTCTCTCTCTCTATAACTGATCAGTACATATATACAAACTTGTGCGCCTTCGATTCAATTGGTTGCATGATCTTATATATTGCATCATGGATATTGATGAATCTGCAGCTGCAAGGAGTTCAGAAAATGGTGGTGGGTATTTGAAACGTGGGTGGTGTTGGGTAAAGGCATTGCCAGGGAGGTTGAAGGACAATGTAGTTGAAGTGACAAAAATGGCAAAGAAACTTGGAAAAGACGACCCAAGAAGGATAGTTCATTCAATCAAAGTGGGATTAACAATTTCACTGGTTTCTCTCCTCTACTACTTTAGACCCATCTATGGTGACTTTGGGGCCTCCACTATGTGGGCTGTGTTAACAGTTGTCGTCGTCTTCGAATATAGTGTAGGTAAGTTTATTAATTAAGAGCGTTGCTTTTTGTACCGACGCCTTTACAAAACAAATGCCGGAGACTAAATGCTAAACCCCCTCGTAACAATTTTGGGAGGAAAAAGTAGTGGATCACATCTTACTACATAAGCATCTCGTGCTAGTTTTGTAAAAGGAGAAAGCTTTATTGGTTAATTAATTACTACAGTCGATTGATGGATCAGGGCCTTTCTGTGTACAATGTACATAGAAAACTGTACATGGAAAACTGTTCATATATAGGCTTATGGGGCCTATATAGGCTTATGGGGCCTACACAGATCAAAATAAACAAATTAGGGCGGGTTTCTAATTATTCTTAACAATAGTGCTGTTTACCGATCACTTTACAAAAATGGTGCCCGATACTTATGTGGTAGGGTAGGTTCCACTGCACTTTTAGGAGGAAAAAAGTGGTGGTTCCCCATGCCAGTACATAAGCATCGGACACCATTTTTATAAATTGGTCGATCGAAAAAGTATTATTGTATTCTCAATGAGGATGTTATATTTTCATCATATATATTATCTTACAATAATTAATTATTTAATTAGCTAGGTACATTGGCCTGTTAAACTGATAAATATTGATTGGGCTTGAATATGAATGCACGTATGAATATTTGTGCAGGTGCCACGTTGGGCAAAGGATTCAATAGAGTATTAGCAACATTTCTAGCTGGTGCCTTAGGAATCGGAGCTCATCGCTTGGCAACTCTAGTTGGTGATAAAGGAGAACCAATAGTACTTTGGTTCTTGGTTTTCCTATTAGGTACCGTACGTACTAATTAATTAACTTCCTTAATCAGCAACTATATATTAAGATTAATTTGTTTTTTTTCATTAACTAGCAGCTAGTCCTTAATTAATTATGTACTAATTTATGTTTTATGTTTTATTTTTTTTTACAGCGACTGCATCTTCGTTCACACGATTCTTTGCTGGGATCAAGGCGCGATACGATTATGGGGTGCTGATATTCATATTGACATTTAGTTTAGTATCAGTATCGGGTTATCGAGACGACGAGATCTTTCAGATTGCCTACCAAAGGCTAATAACAATTATGATTGGGGGTCTTATGTGTGTGTTAATGTCCATTTGCGTAGTCCCTGTATGGGCTGGTCAAGATCTACACACACTGATTGCCCTCAACATAGAGAAGCTTGCAGACTTCTTAAAAGGTATATATATTAAGTTAATTACTACTCTAGCCAATATTAAGTTAATCAAGATCAACATTAATTAATCTTAATTAATTACAGGATTTGGAGGAGAATATTTTGGAAATAAAGACCAGGGTAAAGAGAATGCTGTTGTTTCTAAAGATAATAAGTCATTCCTTCATGGATACAAAAGTGTTTTGAATTCTAAGACAACTGAAGAATCACTGGTGAGGAAAATCTCTAAATGTTCTTCACTAGCTACATTTTAATTTCATGAACTTTAAATTCTCTAGCTGTTTTTTTTCTTTTAAAGAGGTCAATGAGTCTTTTTTTTATGAGATCAATAATTCGATACTAACGAGAATTAAATCTGGGTCTTAAATGTCAACAACAACAACAACAACTGACATTACACTAACTATATTAGCTGGCATATGCTTTTCTAGCCGTTCATTTCCTAATGATTTTTTTTTACAACAAATTTAACTTTACATATATAAGCCACCTAAAAATTGTTTTAGGTTTAAAAAAAGTATATTGATTTGCATGTGAAATCATTTTTCTTACAAGGTATATGCTTTTCAAAAAAATATGTTTAATTACTAATGTAATTCAACCATTTTTGTAGGCCAATTTTGCTAGATGGGAGCCACCTCACGGCTGCTTCAGGTTCGGTCATCCATGGAAGCAATATTTGAAAATCGGAACACTGACTCAGCAATGTGCATACCGCCTTGAAGCACTTAATAATTGCATCACCTATGAAATCCATGTACGAGAAAATCCTACAAATATTGGTGACTATTTATATATAGTTCTCGTTAGATCCACAGATCTTTACTAGAAGTGGGATCTTTTACAGGGGGCTCGATCTTATTATTTAGCTCAGTGGATATATCACCACCCTTAGATCTGTATAAATATAATATTGATAATTCTCTCTAAAAACTTACCTTAAACTCATGGACCCTTGTTATATGCATCACCGTTGTTATATGTATGATTTTTTTTCCTTAAAAGATGAGCCTATTTTTAATGAGATTAGTAACTCTATGCTAACGAGAATTGAACCTGGATCTAAACTTTCATCGGCACACTACTAGCTTTGAAAGCTGACACATATATGCTTGTGATGAGAATAGTCCCACATGAGTTATGAGAGCCTAGCAAACTCAAAACCAATTGGTAGGTGTGACTCAGGATCATTATATATTGGGTTTGCTAGGCTCTCATATTCTATGTAAGACTATTCTCATCCCCTCACGTGTAATAAGCTCTCTACTGCTAATTCAAGCTTTTCGGGCAAGGTACAATGCTCCCCAACCTAACCAACTTATTTTGTTTACGCTTGCAGGTACCATCAGAATTCAAGAAGATAATTCAAGATTCATGCATGGAGATGAGCATGGAATCTGGCAAGGCTTTGCAGAAACTATCCTCGGCACTTAAAGGAATGACCTACTCGAATGCCCATGCTGTCGTTGCCCATATCACGAACTCAAAAAGGGCTGCCGCTAACTTGAGAACTGCCCTGGAAACGGTTACATTAGAGAATACTAACATCTTAGAGGACATCATACCAGTAGCTACAGTCACTTCTCTACTAGTTGAGATTGTTGGATGCATAGAAAAGATTGCAGAGTCTGTTCATGAGCTTGCCTGCCTAGCAAAATTCAAAGGTGCAGATCTCGCAGCCGCGACCCAGGAGAAACCGAGACGACAATTACTTCCTCAAGGTACAATGAAACCACCTCGAGTCGACAACAATGATGCAACCCATGCTTTCATTACAGTATGTGCATTATCTACTGCTTTGCCGGAAAATGAAAATTTAGATGAACGTGTATGAGCTAGGCTGAAAGAGAGATGTATATGTAATAATAAACAAGTCTTCATAAGCCCGTGCAAAACAGGAATTTTTTTATTTTAATGGAATAGCTTTTAATGAATGCGTGTACAATCTTCATAAGCCCGTGCAAAGCATAGTCCTACCAATGGATGGGGTGGAATACTTGGTGGGCTTGCCTAAGTGGGCTGCCTACTAGTGCCGTTGGGTGTATTTTACAGCCCTAAGCAAGGTGGGCAGAATAAAATTCGAATTCACTTTGAATTTGATTTTACAAAGTGGTTAATTTTAGTTGGAATTGATTGATAGTTTGACATCCACTCGTATGGAACATGTACTCACTAGTACACCTCGATTATTAATGGATTAGTCTATTCTATTCTTGGGCCCACAAGATGTCATTTTTGTTGCTAATTGTGGGTTCTAAAAAATGAACAAGTTTAGTGGTACACCAATTTAAGAACGACATATAAACATGTACCAAAAATTACATGTAACAAAAATTGATTACTCAGTGGCGCGTAGGTTTAACATTTTCCTTAATAGAAAATATGACAGGACTTATTTCTACCATCACCATTAAAGCAAACGATTTTATATTTAACATAGTATTACTGTCTTGCCTAGATCTATGCTTGGGCCCAGTAGAAACTAGAAAGTGAGTTTAAGAAAAGATAAATGGTTTTTTTTTTTTTTTTTTTTAATGAATCCTGAATGATCCATTCATAAATGTTATTATAGAACCTAAATATGTGTTTCAAATTAGGAAAATCAAACAAAGTTATATCGGCAATTTGGGTCAATTGGGCCGAATTGGACTCGAAATCCTCAAGTTTTTTTATTTTTCACAAAACAGAAGTTTCAAGGAAATTAAACTATCATTTTTTTAGAGGGTAATCCGGGATTAAGAGACCCCAACCAATTTATTAAAAATACTCAAGAAATACATCAAGAATAGGCTTTACCAGATCAGCAAACACTATTTTCTTCAAATAAATTAAGCTATCATTTTTCACATGGATCCATTTATTAATTTATTATTAATTATTAAGTTCTAGATCTTAATTATTTCTTTTTATTTAACTCCAACGTGTGAAACCAAATTGGTTCCGTACAACAAGTAAAGAAGATTAAGATTGAGATTGAGAAGGCATGACCCGAAAAAAAAATTATGTTATTTTTTGTTTATTTCTGTTCTTTTGTTAATACAATGCACCACTAAATTGTAAGCTAAATGACCTGTTTATATGTTTGACGACAAAAATTAGAGAAAAGAAATTATTAGTCATAAATCGATCAAATTAATGATGGATGGAGAGGAATGTCGTTGCCTACACACCACGACAAGACGAATAAATCGGATATTTTCAGTCACATTCTATATGTTTCACCGATTTTCTTAAACCTTTTACATTTGTTACTTTTATCTAATTTATTTTTATATTTATGCTTACACTGTCTGTGGGTCTATTTGTATAGAGATGATCGATCAATCAATGGTTTGATTTTCTACGATAATGGTCTTCTTATTATGTAGATCGACATCAACCCATGGATTATTTTCGTATAAGCTCATATGTTGATTAGCTGATGTGAACAAAGTGTGAGAATAACAGAGTTAATTAGAAAAAAATTGAAGATCAATTCTCCTAATATGTTTATTTGGTACAACCAAACCTAAAAAACACATGCAAAAAGGCCCCTATAAATAAAGATCCAAGCAAACCATTTTTTAACTATTACATATCTAAGAATCGGATTCGGAGCCCATTAACTCAGTTGGAAATCCACATTTTTGAAAACTGGAACCAGAACCATTGCTTTTCGTTGGTCCAACCAAAGCAAGCCTGGCCAATTGACACCCCTACCCTCCATCTAGCGTTGCCATTTGCCAATGGTTCGGTGATCAAATCCTCTGGAACAGGAACCTAGCTACTAAATAACTTGGTTCCGGTGTCAGTTTGAGTTCCAATACTCAAATAGGTGGAACCCAAACAGAGATAAATAGTTCTGATTATGTTCTGTTCACAGACATTTCTGGTTCTAATTCTTTAATATTAATTTAATTCTTATGTTAAAAAAAAAAAGGTTAGCCAAAAGTATTGTATAAACAAATATTTTTTAGTCAGTTTGGATTGCTATCAGTCTGGTTCTATCTTATATCAAAGTAGCCAGAATCTGAACCGATTATGATGATAACAGTTCCGTTCCGTACTTTTATATGTGGAACCACAACTAGGGAAGTCGGTTCTGATTCAGTTCAGTTCCGGAATAAACGGGTAGCGATTGACACCGGCGGTTCGCACTTGTGGACAACACATAGGGATGCGGAAAGAATCTATGACGTACGTACATTTTAAGAATCCAATTGATGAGATCCACTTTAATTTAGGAGATGGTGAAAAGAAAATGAAAAGTAGTACTGGTACTAGATTTGTATTTAAATACAAGGAATGATCTTTTTTACAGTCTTTTTCTAGACAGTTTTTGCACATCCTTGTAGGGCTCACATAGGGACAATCTAAAGGCTAATTTTTTGATGATGATATTTTCTTTACAATGTAGATCATCCTCATTGAAAATCAACACATTTAAAAAAATTTAACCCAAACAAAACTTAATTGAAAATCATAATGTAGTCATTCAAAAACTTGTAATCTTCTAAAACTTCTTCTTCTCATACTAATGAGCAGGATAGAGATTTTAGAATTGACTGATTTTTATGAGGATGATATATATAGTAAGAAGATTATCCTCACCGAAAATTAGACCTTGAATCGTCTCCTTGTAGAACCTACAAAACTGTATAGAAAGGAACTTTGTAAAAAAATCCTACCTCTTTTATAGAAGAGAAAAGGAGGTTATACTGGTCCATCTGATCAGATGGTCAGTTGTTGATACAATTAAAAAGCTAGAGCTGATCTCTAGAGATGTTAAGTAGGCCGTGCCATGCTGGCACGGCACGAGGCACGGTGGCACGATTAATAACCGTGTCGTGACGTGCCGTGCCATGAACACAAATAACTAGGCACGACACGGCACATTGGCACGACACGCTATAAGTCGTGTCGTGCCGTGCCGGCACGTCATGCCTACCGTGCCTTACCGTGCCATTAGTCGTGCCATTAGCCGTGTCTAATCATGCCATTAACGTGTCAGTTACCGTGCCAGCAACTGTGCCACCATCAACCGTGCCTAACCGTGCCATTAGCGTACTCAATCGTGCCATTAGCGTGCCTGATCGTGCCATAACGGTGCCATTAGCATGCCAACTCGTGCCATAGCTGTGCCTAACCGTGCCTAATCGTGCCAATATCCATTTTTTATGCAAAATGAAATTTGCATGTGTCAAATGTTATTTTGCTAATGCCAAATGACATTTTCATGTGTCAAATGTTATTTTGCATATGCAAAATGAAATTTTCATGTGTCAAATGTTATTTTGCTAATGCCAAATATTAAATCAAATGTAAAACTCTCAACAAGCTAACTTTTATTAATATTGAATAAATACATCTTTGTTATTTTGCTAAACAAAGGTGAGAATTGCATCACTATAGTTTGAGTACATCCCAACTAGGTTGGCACCCACTCAACTATCAATCATTTGCATGACTCAAACCTTTAATCTTAACTTAAAATTACAATATGTAAATAAATAATAAAAAAATTACAATGCTAATTTATTTGTATTTAATGTTTAATTTGCTTCTAAATTTTTAAAATCTTCAGCCAAACTATCTTCAACATCTTGTATCCTACGGTCCGAATCGTCCCAATCCTTCACGCAAATCAAAGCATCCAAAATATCTTCATTCAATCGGCTCCTTCTCTCGTTCAGAACCCTGCCACCTGCACTAAAAGCAGACTCCGATGCTACTGTAGACAATAGAGGTGTTAGTAAATCACGTGCCATGATGGAAAGCACTGGAAAATTCTTAGTGCCATTTGATTTCCACCATGACAAAAAAACAAAAAAAACAAAAAATAGCCATTTTTACTGATAATCGTGCCTAATCGTACGGTGTCGTGCCGTGCCGCCCGTTGGCACGCCTAAACGCTATAAACGTGCCGACCGTTGGCACGTCTAACGGCTATAATCGTGCCTACTCGTGCCATTTGTCGTGCCTAATCGTGCCATTTGTCGTGCCTAAACGTGCCGTGCTCATGCCATTGGCGTGCCGTGCCAGTGTGTCGTGCCAGTGTGTCATGCCGTGCTCGTGCCGTGCCCGTGCCGTGCTCGTGCTGTGCCCGTGTCGTGCCCATGCCGTGCTCGTGCCGTGCCCGTGCCGTGCTCGTTTTTAAGCGTACCGTGCCGTGCCGTGCCGTGCCGGCACAATTAACACCTCTACTGATCTCCTATATGTTAATACGGTGGATTCCCACCTATTAACATGTGCATCATATGAACCTCTCACACCCAACTGCATTCTTAAGTTACACCTCACCAAAAGTAGTTCAGTACTCAATTTTGTTTTTTTTTTTTTCTTTTGTACCTCATGCATGCACTTTTTAGTTTGCTGTGATAATATAATATACAATATGTGCTTATCAAAAAGAAGAAAGATAATATACAATACGTACATATAAACACGTTAAATTTGTGTACTAAGAAGCATATATACATTTGATCGAGGGACCCATGCATATGCATGTATTATATGTGAGGCAAAAGTGATGAGCGAGTGAGGTACAGATAGAGAGATTATATGTATATATATTCTTCAATTTAAGTAGTCCTTATAATTAATTAAGAGAGAATAAAGAGAAGATGATATATATGAGATGAAGAATCTTGGGCCTTCAATTCTTTGGTACGTATTAATATTTGCAAATATTTATGTCTAATATTATTATTTCCTTAATTACCTTTTTTTAAAAAAAATTTAAAATTTGTAATTTAATAAGTAGCTAGAGGGCACTATTTTACGAGTTCAACTCAGTCTCCTGAAATCTCAAAGCCTTGTGAGCCCAACGTAGATTAGTATTTATGTTTGCACCAGTATGTACAATTTACATACAAAAGGAAATTTTGGTTGTGAATATTTAAAAATTTTAAATGCAAATGTATAATAAATAAATAATACAAATTAAGAAAAACATTAATGTATTTGATAATAAAATATATATGGAGATATTTGGGAATTGACAGACAAGAAAAATAAAGAATAAATTAAAAATTAGAGAATGATACATAGATGACATTGAATGGTTAAAGTACGTTGAAGTTAACGTCTACTTTTATTTTAAACAGCCAGTACGTGTAGTGATGTCTACATTAACTTGTAAACTCGGGTTCCTCTGGTGACGAGTCAACTCATCATCTCTAACTAACATATATTGAGTTGGTGATCACGCATTTGTAAACAAAAAAAAAAAAAGGGGTGATGTTTAAGGGGTTTCTCAAAATGTTTGGAGGATGCACAAGTTAAATGGGCTTTTAGTCCAAAATTACCTTTTCAATTTTTTCTTTCTTTTTACAAGGGAGGTGGTGAGGGTGTAAATTAAACTAACACCTCGCCCTACCGCCGGCCACTGAACGGAACTCCACCACCGGCCACCTCAACATCTCCACCGGCCACCTAAAAATTATAGAAAGAGAGAGGAGTGAAAGAGAGAGACAGAGAGAACACTGAAAGAAAGAGGGAGAAAGAACGAGAGGACCCACCCCCTTCTTTCCTTCCCTCCCCTACTTTCCTTCGTTCTCATTCTTTCATTCTTTCCCCTTCTTTTCCCTCGCCATTACACAAACAAAAAAAAGTTCAGATCTAAAGGTTTTTTCCGAAGAAGATGACGAATTCGACCAGTGGTGGTTGAATTTAAAAAAAAAATCAACCACCAGTGGTTGAACTGCCCAAATTTTTTAAAAAAATTTGAACTGCTTATTGGTGGTCGAAAATTTAAATATAATTCGACCACCAATGGTCGAATTAGTCATCTTCTTCGAAATTTTTTATGAATTAACAAGAGTAGCAGATCTATTTCGGCCCAATGGTGGTTGAACTTTTCAACAAAATTCGACCACCAGCGGTTGAGTTTTGATAGAAAATTCGACCATCAGTGGTTGAGTTTTCCTGAAAAACTCAACCACTAGTGGTAGAATTCGTCATCTTCTTCGAATTTTTTTTATATCTGAAATATTTTTTAACTGAATTTTTTTCTTTTAATCTATGGGGAGGACGAGATCTAGCTAGATAGAGAGGGGTGAGATCTAAAGAAAGTCGAGTTCTAGAGAGGTGGTTGAGGGTGGAGGCGGTGAAAAAAATTAAAAAAGAAAAAGGTAGTCGGCAATGGAGTTGCCGGCGGTGGAGGGCCGGCGGTGGAGGGCCGGCGGTGGAATGGAAGGTGACCGACGGTGAAGTGGGAGCGAGGGTGGTGAAGATGATGGTTCAGTTTGAGGCTTTTTAAGGTTGGGTGGAAAGATACCAACCCATTTTTAGGTAACCACTCCCTTAGTAAAATTATGTCCATCCTCCCAACCATTTTGAAGTATTTTGTCCACCCCTTTATCCTGTCCACCCCCAACATTTTGAGGAACCCCTTTAACAGCACCCAAAAAAATAAGTTGGATGAAAATTTTTGTAAGGGGTTTTGTAAAAAAAGTCCCTGAAAAAAAAGTCATTGTGATTTTAGTCCTTGTTTTATAAATTTAGTCCCTACTTTTATGACTTTTATGTCCAAAACTAAGGACTAAATTTATAAAAAAGGATTAAAATCACAATGACTATTTTTTTAGGGACTTTTTTTACATTTTCCATTTTTTTTTTTGTAATTTGATGAATGATGTTTTTCGGCCCTACATTGATTGACCGTTTCGTTGTTGTTTACCTAGATGATATCGTGGTATACAGCCATACCCTTGAAGAGACCGAGTTCATTGGCTTTATTTTTCAAGACCAGCTACTGGCCCAACTATTTCTCTACACGACTAGGCCGAGTTACTGAAGAACTCATGCTTGTAAATCCAAGTTAATTAACTAAGCAAAAAAACAGAGCTGAGCCAACTCAGTGAGTCACTGAGCCAGCTCATTTAAGTTACAAATTGTACTAGTACCAAAGACTTGATCAGCAATGGATTACAGTTCATGTTTTACACTTTTACAGTGGCCCACTTAGCTTTGGTCTCTCTATCTCTCCTGACCTGCAAATTAAGTTATAAATATTAGTGATGGCAATGGTAACCAAGTGGTAAGTACTATACCTTTTACCTTTTGTCTGTCAAATGCAGGGATAGTAATGTTTCTAGGTATAAAATGGTCTAGGCGGGGATCCATGTTATAGCATAGTCGGCAACTTTAGCAAACCTTAACCTGAAAAAGAAAATCTACCTTTGGCCTCTCATTGTACCAAAAAAAAAAAAAAAATACCACCCACACATGATTCCTCATCTCCCTAGCTAGCTACTACTTTCCTTCCCTATAAATTCAGAGAATCATGCAGCAGTGTCCCTCAACCCCCTCTCCTTCTTTTATCTTCTCTATATATCTATAGAACTTCTTAGAGAAGAAAAGAAGGGCACTTTCCTACCCAAAAGATATAAACATCTATATATCTCTCTCAGCATTGAGCTAGCTGCTTAATTTTGATTTAGTTTTGATCTCTCAATCAAGTTCATATACACTTAAAACTGCATTCCAACTGATCTTTGATTAAGCTAGCTATGGAGATTGAATCAGCAAGTCAAGAGAACTCGGGGTGTTTCTATCGCGGGATGCAATGGCTTAAGGCATTGCCAGGGGGGGGCAAGGACAAAGTAGTCGAGGTCGCAAAAAAGGTGAAGAAGCTTGGGAAAGATGACCCAAGAAGGGTCATTCATTCTATCAAGGTGGGATTAGCACTCTCACTGGTTTCACTCCTCTACTACTTTAGACCTCTTTATGGTGGTTTTGGGGTCTCAACTATGTGGGCTGTGTTAACAGTTGTCGTCGTCTTCGAATTTAGTGTAGGTAAGCTATATATATAATTGTAAGCTCCAAGTGTTGATCCGTTACACAATCTTAAATTTTAGGGGTAATGCTACATGGACCACGTTATCGGACCACATGCAAGATGTGGCAGTTGATGTGTAATGCCGCATCAGCTAAGAAATGAACCACAGTTAGCCACATTAGCAAACATATATATATATATATATATGTGGTCAGATGATGTGGTCTATATATATAGCACTACTCTAAATTCAATGAGCAGCTCTCTTGCTAATGATCACTTTTCAAAAAGAAGAGCTATAAATAGAACTTATGCTTAATGAATTTGAATTATGAACATGTATTCTCCAGGGGCTACTTTGGGTAAAGGCCTAAATAGAGGAATAGCAACTTTGCTAGCTGGTGCTATAGGAGTTGGAGCTCATCATTTAGCAACATTGGCTGGAGAAAAAGGAGAGCCTATACTACTTGTGTTCTTCGTATTCATACTAGGTAATTAAAACAGATTACTAACAACTTAATGTTTTTATGTATTATGTTCTTAATTTGCTTAACAATTCAAATTTGTTGGTTGCCTTGCAGCTTCTGCATCATCATTCTCGCGATTCTTTCCTGGGATTAAGGCAAGATACGATTACGGTGTACTGATATTCATATTGACGTTTAGTCTGGTCTCTGTTTCGGGTTATCGAGTTGAAAAAATCTTAGAGCTTGCCCATCAGAGGCTATCGACAATAATAATCGGAAGTGCAACATGTGTAATCATATCCATTTTCGTCTGTCCCGTATGGGCTGGTGAAGACCTACACAAACTGACTGCTCTCAACATAGAAAAGCTAGCAGACTTCTTACAAGGATTTGGAGGAGAATATTTTGAAAGAGAGGGGGATATGAAGGATAAGAAGTCATCTCTTCATGGATACAAAAGTGTTTTGAATTCTAAGACAAGTGAAGAATCATTGGTAAGCAAATTATATACCTAAACATGATCAGAAGATTCCGAACTACCAAAATGCACGTATATGTTTATTGATTTATAAGTCTTTTATTTGGTAGGCTAATTTCGCGAGATGGGAACCGCCCCACGGTCGTTTCAGATTCCGTCATCCATGGACACAATATTTAAAAATTGGCGCCTTAACTCGTCAATGCGCATGTCGAATCGAAGCTCTTAATGGCTGCATCAACTCTGAGATCCAAGTAACAAAACAAGAACCACACCATTTTTAACTTTTTATTATTATCATCCAGCTTAGCCCAACATGACTAAAACTTGTGTTGCACTTACAGGCACCATCACATGAATTCAAGAAGAAAATACAAGAGGCATGTACAAAGATGAGCTTGGAATCTAGCAAGGCTTTGATGGAACTATCCTCATCAATTAAAACAATGACAAACCCGTGGGCAGTCGATGCCCACTTGTCGAACTCAAAAGCCGCTGCCGATGACCTGAAAAACGCCCTGAAAACATCTAAATTGGCGAAAACAGACCTCCTACAGATCATACCAGCAGCTACAGTCACTTCACTACTAGTTGAGATCCTTACATGCATAGAGAAAATTGCAGATTCAGTTAATGAACTTTCCCGCTTGGCAAAATTCAAAAATGTGGATCCTCCTATGACACCAGAGAGACAGCCAGAACATCTTGTTCAACAAGGAATAAGCACAGAACCGAATTCCGACTGCTCCGTCCCCAACGTTGTTATTACAATTCGTGAAATTATATTTGCAACTCCAACTACTGGAAATGGGAATTCACCAGAGGCCAAGACATGATAGTATAGTCTAAAAGCATGTAATTAAATGTTAACAACTTAGAACAGTACATAAACCTCAACTTACTGTATTACTAATGTTGGGTAATATGAGTTTATAATCTCACTGTTGTGTTAACAAATTTGAGAAGGCCACAAATTTTATTTCCTCTTTATCTTCTTTATTATTTGTCATAATTTAGTCCCTTTAATTTTCTCACTGAGAACACAAAGACAAAGATCAAAATAGTATTTACACCAACCCATTAAGCAGAATACAGAGTCTCAATTGTTGCACCCTGTTCAAATTTGGGCACCAGGTTTTTTACTAGGGAAAACTATACTTTCACCCCACTTTTTCTTATTTATTTAACACCTACACTTAATCTTACACCTTGTTTACACTAGTCTGTGGGGACTACATGATGATTATCCAAGGTCTGGTTTTTGTCAGAATTATCTCCTTACCAATTAGATCATCTTCCCAAAAATTCACATCATTCTAAAACTTTTCACCCCAAGGACTGGTTTTTGTCGATTCATAGCTTAAAGTTTGTATCAACTTTATATGGGGATTAAAATTTTGGGAACGATGTGATTCTTTTTCAGGATGATTTATGTGGTAGAATATCATCCTCAAAAAATGTCAGCTCCTAGATCATCTTCATATGACACCACAAATTGGTGTAGAGTAGGTGTAAAGATAAGTAGAATATTGATAAGAATAAGTGGGGCATAAGTAAAGTTTGTCTGTTTAACGTATATACACCACTACTTATGGATAATATGTCACATGCATCCTACAGTTCTAAAGAATTAGGCTCACCCCTTGAGACGTATCCCCATAGACTTTAGTCAAATTCCATTGACCAACTGAATAACATCAGAAGAAAAGTCATGGGAAAAATCAAAATTACAAAACAAACTTGATGTTTTTAAAATTCTTAAATTGCCTCAGCGATAAAACCTTTAAAAAAAAATATGATCATTTTGATTTTAAACTAAACATATTTTAGTTTGTAACCGTAAGATGTACATACAATAAGAAATGCAGTAGGTTTATCGTAAAGAATGCAGTAGGATTATCATTTTTCCATTTTGAAAATGTAAAAAAAGTCCCTATAAAAAAAGTCATTATGATTTTAGTCATTATTTTATAAATTTAGTCCCTGCTTTTATGACTTTTATGTCCAAAAGTACAGATTAAATTTATAAAACAAGGACTAAAATCATAATGACTTTTTTACAAGGATTTTTTTTCTAAAACTCCTTTTCCATGCCGCTGTCAACATTATGTATTGAATGAAATTAATAGTATATATTAAATGGAATACTAGAATTACCCTTTTTTATTAACAAATTAAAATATCATTGAGTCTATCATCTTCTTGCCCTTCCACTATTTGTTTTCCCATGTTTCCTCTTTCCCTATTAATTTCTTTATACAGCTTATTTCCAAAGGTGCATATGTTTGGGTCTTCAAAACTATTATGAGCTACACTAGAAAACAAAATTGAAGGAACAAAAAGTGTTTTTTGACTATTCTAACATTTCAGAGGTGGAGTTTTGAGTTGTTTCCCACTTGAACTCCCTTTTTTGAATTAGGTAAGTCACTCTGTTGCTTCATTCCACTTTATGAGTATACTTAAAATAGGAATTGCATGTACATCAAATTTTGATGTACCTGTCAGATACACCATAAGGAATGTATGTACCACATACAAATTGCACATGCCAACATTGAAAATAACATACATTTTTGAGGTGTTATGAATAATAACTATAGCTCCACTGAGGACCCATAACCAAATATCAATTTCAAGTGCTTTTTGTTATTTTCGAACAACTTTTCTTCTTTTCCTTTTCAACTACGGGTAGACATTCAGGTTACTTTGGTTACTTTTGACTCTCAAGCAAGTAAATAAGCACTGCAGTTAATTTTTTTTTTTATGAGAAGTCAATATGCACTGCAGCTTGTTTTAGTGTTTTTAAGTGGGATGGCAGAGAGATGGGAGTCAACTACAGGTAGAGACACTGAGGTTATTTGGTTATTTACTTTGACTCTAAATAAATACTCTCCAGATTTTAAGTGGAATGCCACACACACACACACACACGAGAGAGATGGCAAACAAAATACAATGGTCAAGTACATTTTGTTGTTGTTTGTCTGTTAATAGATCTTAGCCTTTCTTGGGTGCAATTCAGTTAACAAAAATGTGAAGTGTCGCTCCGCCTGCGAGGTCTACATAGATATGGCTGATTTTTAGTGAGAAAATTCTCCTTACCATTTAGGTCATCGTCACAAAAAATCAGCCTATTATAAAACTTCTACTACCTCTATCAAAATTTGATTGAAAATTTTCAATGTTGATTCCTTGTCGTTGATTTTCAATTAACTTCCCTTCAATTTTTTATAGGATTAGAAATTTTATAACGGACAAATTTTTTTGTAGGGGTGACGGGCAAGATGAGAAAAATTCTCAAAAAAAATTAACCCTATCCCCACAATGCCAATACCATTTTTGTTTAATGAATTGCACCCAAAAAAGACTAAGATCTATTAAGAGACAAGACAAAAGTAGTAGAATCTAGATCAGCATTCACCAACGTAGATGTAGTTTTTGAAGAAGACTTCTCAATGAGATGGGCTAATTGACCTAACTAGCTTTAGTAAATTACAATTTCCTACACTGACAAAAGAGGTGATATTGATTCCAATATGACCAATAAGATGAGTTCATTCATGCAGGTATGTATATTTAGCTGCTGTTATTGCTTTGATAAATCTGATAAGACCTCCTTCATATCCATCAACTTTCAAGTCCATATAACAAACCCTAGTTGAAGAAAATCTTTGTAGTTGTAACTTACAATCAATCACTTATTACAAACAACTAATAAGGCAAAACATCATTTATCCAATCCACAATGAAGATTTGTCAATATTACATGATGGAAAATAAGTTTTAAGTGGGTTTTACAAAGAAGATTGTTACATATCTGTTTAACTAAAACAGTGATTGAGAATAACAACTTGTAAATTTGGTACTTAAAATTGACAAAAGAAAAGATCAACCAAAAGAAAAAGTGATCATCATACCAGAACTCGCATTGCTAGTTCATCTTCAATCAGCTTCATTCAGCTTCATTCTCAACTATGTTGCATATTTCAACTTATCTCAATTTCAATGGAATGGTAGGTTAAGCCACCCTCCCCTCAGTCGAAACTTTTTGTTATTCTGTCCTTTTCTAATTTACCAGGGTAGATAGAGCGTAGAAGAGATGAGGAAATGCAGTTTTGGGAAGATTCGATATGGTGATAAAAAATGCTTCAGTAATCATATATGATTCCTATATGGTATGGTATTGTAGTATTTTTAACATTTTAGTCTACCATTGCAATATGGGCACAGAATGTACAATTCTACACCGTGGCAATGGTGACTGCAGAAGTGATCTAGAGTATCTTTTGAGATTTGTGTTCTTAAATCCAATGGTTTCCCTAGTATGGGCTGACATTGGTGGCGTCGGCACGTGCTCACATCAGTTTTCATCTTAAATTTCATAAGATTTTCTGATTCAAGTTCCATGACTAGCCTAAAACATGATACAAACCAGACACAATATGAAAAGCCACAAATGATACAAAAAAAATATATATATATATTGTGAATCAAATACAATAAACTCTTAACTCTAACCACTGAATTCCAAAAATTCCTGATTGTCAATCCCAGAGTCTTATTTACATGGATCAATCACTAAGCATCCCTTTGTTTCTCATACTTCTTTTTCACCTTTGGAAACCAGTCTCTTCACTGTACTTAATCTCCAGAAACTTAAACCAACATATTTACAGCTTACAAATCAAGGACATGAAGAACCAAAGAACACTATTGTATACATGTTAGGTAAGTTCATTCAAATGTTTCTTACAACATAGAATCGCAGAAAGTGTAGTATGAAATTCTATTAAAAGCAGACTAATACAGGAAAATATCTTGGAGATGGTAGGAATTAAAGGTTGATCTTGTTTATCATTGAGGAGATTGCTGGAATCTATATTTCATTTAATCTTATATGGTACATCAGTGAGAGAAAAAAAAAAATATTTGGATTGAACAATCTCAATAGGTGGGCTTGGAAAACATGGATTGCGAAATAGTGGTAATACAGAGAAACTAACTAGGATAATAGATTCATTGGAAGTGAACAAAATTATTATACATAAAGGGGCTAGCGATACAGAAATTGTTGATTTACTTACCAGCCATAGATAGGATTCTCTACATGAGGCGGCAAGAGGTGCAGGTCCTCACAGTGCTGCTTGTTATAATCCCTTGTTCCAGGTATTGCTCCTGTAGACAACCTCAGGATCTCATTCCCCGTGAGACAGTAATGAGCAAATGCCAAACCCCCATCTACCATATCAGACAAGTTAGGCAATGAAACAGATTTCGCTATCTTCCTATTTGTTTTGCTCAATTCTGCATTATTTACGCTAGAATTTAAGATCCTGTCTAGCTCAGAGTACTCCATGAATCTTTGGGTCGCCGCCTCCCACGAAAGGTTATATCTCTGCTCAGGGGTAAGAGGCTGGGGCTCATTATCAAGTGCTTCTCTCACTCTGGCCACAAAATCTTCTGAAGTTTTGTAGGTCAAGCAGTTGGGGAATGACCTAAAGAACTCATTTGATGGGTGGTCCGCACAAACCACAAATTTTCCCATTGCAAGAGCTTCAGCTGTTGCCGTGCAGAGAACATC
Organism: Macleaya cordata; assembly: GCA_002174775.1. Lineage (NCBI taxonomy): Eukaryota > Viridiplantae > Streptophyta > Magnoliopsida > Ranunculales > Papaveraceae > Macleaya > Macleaya cordata. The sequence continues at coordinate 520,933 of MVGT01002634.1, read as the reverse complement.
ACTGACACTAGGGTTTATGAAGACCTTGTAACTGAAGCATTAAAAAAAGAAGAAAAAACATTTATTTAGGAGGGGCAGCGCAAGGGGAGAACGGAAAAAAACCACTTACAGTAAAGAAACCCATAAAATAAAGAGACTTATCACTCACCCGTGAAGTGAATCATCTGCATGATCTCTCCCCTTTAAAAAGTTGAGATTCAGGTCCAGCTTCTTGGCAGAAGATTGGACTTCATGTGCATCCTCTCCATTACCAAACACATCCAATTTGAAACCTTCGAGATCATTCTTGTGCTTTGCTAACAAATCAATCAATTCTCTGTACCCTTTTGCCCACACCATTTTGCCTAGGAAATATGCTCCTTTTGAAAATGCTTGCTGACCACGCTCTCTTTCTTCTGCTACTCTTTCCCCAACTTTTAGAAACTTGGGATTCACACCATGCACATTGCATATGACAGATTTTGGGAGATCTTGGGTCGCTGCAGAAAGACGAAGAACCTGCATAAAGATAACACTCACTTCAGTTCAAAATCTAGAGATTTTGCACACATCATATTAATACATAGCATTGGAGTGATCACCATTGTGCCAGTAGCCTGTAAATTAGAAGCACGATCTCAAAAGCAGTAGCATGTCGATGCAAAATGGTATCATGTGATGAGAGTATTTAACAGATTAGAAAACAAACCTTGTGGCAGTATGCTCTGGTGACCCAATTGTTTATGTGTTTCACAAAGAAAGCTTGGAGTGCTCCATTCTTCTCCCTCTTGATATACTCCAAGTAATTCGTATGGACAACACCAACAACATGGTTAAACTTATCAGTCCAACGCTTACCATGATGGTACCAGTTCAGGTGCTCTGGTTCTTCCAGTATAGCAATGTCAGCTTCCTTGGAAGAAATAAACTGCGAGGTGTCCCCAGCTGGTATAATACTGCGCCTTTCTTTAGAAAACTGAAACCAATGAAAATAATCATGTAAAACAACAATGAAGTTTGAGTAATTGGCATGGAAGTACTGAATTCAACACATTAAAAGAGTTACCTTTCCCGGATAAAAGGAGATCTTGAAATCTGCCTTGAAGCCAACCCTCTCCTCCAGCCACTTCCGTATATAAACTTCCTGCTCTTCTGGGGAACTGAATGTGAGATTGTTGGGATAAACTAGTTCCTGGTCTGATTTGCAGAGCCATGGTACTAAGAGTGTTACATTTTGCTTTGCTGACTTTGCTAGATAGGCAGCCCGGAACAGAGGATTTACAGCAGTACCAGTCATCCAAGGAAGACTAGCAGTTGTAACTATTGCAAAATGCCTTTTACCATCTGCAGAGGGACGCTTTACAGAATCAGTCCAGAGGCCACCTTCGTAACAGTGTCCCGTACTACGTAGGACGCTGGCTATCCTTAGATCCAGCTCATCGTTAACATTCTCATTTTCAATAAAGGTTGCTTCCCCTGCTGACAGGGAACGCAGTAGAAGTTGGCTCCTATATTTGCTGCAAAAGGTTTCAACTATCTTGTGGCATATATCTGCAACCATTGACACAACTCATTAGAAGCAATGTACACTTTTACTCTATGCTGGCACTACATTCACACATTAAGACGGAAACTACAACAGCAAAGCCAGAAAACAATGAAGGTTTCAGCTGAGCAAGCCACCAGATAGTAACACTTCATGAATTTTAGATGTCATTGACTTTCCTTTCGTAGGGAGTCACAGAAATATATAGGAAATATAGCGGACAGTGCATCCTTGACAAAATTTGGGGCCTAAGACGAAGTAATTAAATTAAGCCTCTTGATATTAATATTAAAATTAAACATATATAGTAAACTGTTCTATTTTAAGATTTATATCTCCTCTTTTTAGGTGCAAAAGTTTAAATAAAATCTATATTCAAGTTTTGCTACTATATCTTTTTCAATATATAATACAGCTAATCCATTTAATATTTCTTGTAAGCTGTTACATAGTTGATCCCAGGTTGGACTTATCAATTATAATTTTGAAAAACTTCTTTTTCAGAAGAAACTGTCTGTCGCCGGTTTTTTTTTTTTGGATAAGTCTGTCACGGGTGTTGTCCGTAAATTTCTTTAAGCAATGTATGCATTTAAAAAAGAATCTATATATAGTTAAGTGTTTAGCTTGGGTATGTGTTTCTTTTCATAAAACTTCTTTTTAACTCTTTTCAATAGGAGTCTCAGACAATGAGAAATTACAGGGTCCAATGGCCTTAAGTCACTAATCAATTTAACTTTTTTATATTAGTGGGCCTGAAAGAGATGCATGCTTTGTGCTGGTGAGAAAGTGGGACCTTATTAGTGGGCCTGAAAGAGCATGCATGCCTTGCAATGATGAGAAAGTGGGACCTTAATCAAGGGGGACCTTAGGCGACCACCTAAGTCACCTCACCCTTGAGCTGACCCTGTTTTCCAAACAAAAAATAATAATTCTTGTGAGATTCAGTCGATAGCCAACTATATAACATCTCCAATCCAAATGACAGCTAATCATAAGGTGCAATGTAGTAAGGACAGAGATCACAAAAGTAGGACTAGTTGATCAAATATGGTGTTCAAAGATGAAAAGAGGTGCTCCTAGGACTTGTTTACAGCCCTTAGTTAAACCATAGCTTAACAATGGACCACAATTGTTTAGATCACAATATGGCAGTCTTATGTTTCAGCACATCACATCAAAACACTAGAACTAAGTACATACAAATCCATTGTTAATTACACTAACACCCACTTAAACTAGAAACAGTTCACATGACAAGAGACATACTACCTCAATCAATTGTTCAAAAAAACATACCACCTCGATCAATTAAACAAAAGTTGAGAGGCATGAGCATCTCCTCTTGCAATAATAGGTGTTCATACAGTTATAAAATCATATGATTAGTTTAAGAAAAATTAAAAGAGCTATTTACCTTGTTTAAAGCCAAGTTGATCAAATATGGGCCCCGACTGCTTAACCAAATAAGCTAAAAGTTCAGGTACATCCAGTGGCGGTACTTCCTACATAAGGAGATTAAGCTCAAGTTAGTAGGTATAGCTAAATGCCACTTACCAAAAACTCATATCCACTTCTATAATGCAAATCTAAATCAATTCAGAGTAGAAGAACATATCAGTTGGGCTCACCCAGTGGGTCAAGCTTGGCTATACCGAACTGAGCCTGTGCTATATCTAGCAGTTGCGGAGCCAAGAACTCAATTTAGTGGGGGCACAAAAAGAAGGGACGGTATATTTCCACCCAACTTGGTACACTCCACTTAAAACCGCATGTAGGTCCTGCATGGAGATGATCCAAGGCTGATTTTGTGTGAGGATGATATCCTCAATCCTCATCATGTACATCATCCTTGCCAAAAATCACATCGTTCTAAAAGTTTTAACGGCATCAAAAGATGGTTGAAACTGTGAGCTCTTTGAACCATCCATTTATCATTAGTTTCCAACCAACTTCTGGCGGTATTAACAGTTTTAAAGCGATGTGATATTTATTACTTTCTGAGGATGACCCACAAAATAAGGAGATCGTGTTCACAAAAAATCAGTCCTTGTACCATCTACATGCGGGACCAACAAACGGTGTTAATCAGAGTGTAGGAATAAGGTGGGTGTAACTAAGTAAAAAAGTCGTGTAAATATATATATCCGGCATCTAAAAAATTTTAAAAACCAAAAAAGAATTGTCCCATGTGAAGTTGGGTCCAGTGGGGACACATGCCCCCAACTAGTCCTTTATGTAGCTCCACCCCTGATACCTAGTGGTGAAGTATTAATAATGAGGGCGACAGAGACTGTGGACTATGTCCATACCCAAAAGGTTGATTTAAGTGTGGTCCCACATATATTTGGGTATGAATTATACACATTCAGCAGTTAATTACCAGAGGTTCTGTGTCTAATTGAGGACTTCTTCACCAGTTGTACTTAGACACATGACTGGGTGTTTGTTCGGCACAAAACATTAATTCCCAATGGATGAAATTCAAGAGCTTTTTAGAAAGGAGTATAGTAATCAACAAGCAATTGATAGATGGAAAGGTTTCTGCATATCTATAAATAAGGCATCTCACCTTTAGCTTATGATTCTTACTTTCTACTACCGAGTACCATTTTCAGTAAAAACAGTGATTTTCACACCTCAATGTAAAATTAACTTTCATCCTGTGGTGAACTTTTAAATGCCCAACTTCTCAAATGGGTGAAAATTGTACCGGATGGTACAGAAGATTAGTGATTTAATAATGTAAACTGATACAGTATCAGAAACTAATGAAATTAGAAAGATGGGGCACTCATGCAATCAAAAATTTATAATAATAAGTCAAAACAGCTAAGGTTAAAGGCCCAACCTTTGAATCTTGCGGCTCCTTGCAGATTGCTTTCTACAAAAAATAAGGTAACAGTAAACAAATAAGTTCTACTTACATACTATTATTAAGAAAAGGATAAATGTATATTACATGAAGTTAGGTTTCTGAAAGCAAAGAATATTCAAAAAAAGAATTTTATGATATTATTAAAGTTTGAGAACCAAAGCTGGCGAGCCAAAAGAGAAAAATAGTATCTGAAACACAAAGTTGCACTATGAAAAAAAATAAATTCCATATCTTAAAGTCTCATGGAGACTTGGTGAGCTGTTAGACCAACATGTCAGTACAATTTATTCCATATGTTAAGTGACACATTTATGCCAAGTATGTTATTATTAAAATAAACTGATATTCACTACTCACTAAATATCATTTAAACGATATAAAAGTTTAGCCAGGAGCAAGGCACCGAGGAGTAACTAAGCATCAGACTTCTTGAATTTTGTTGGAGAGTAGAAGAATGTGGTTGTTGTTTCAATGTCATTTGAGCCTATGAGGCAGACTGGGTCTCTAATTATTCTTTTGGTCATTAGAGGTGCTTTTGTAGGTTATTGGTACCGACTAACGAGTGACAAGCCAAAAGAACATTAAACTTCTCTCAAAAGATTTCCTAACAACAACTAACAGCAGTCCAACAGTCCACTGCTCACTGACAAATCACATTTCTCCAGAGAGGAAAGGGTCTATAACCCAAGCTCATCCAGAATAGCCTGATATTTATTTTAACAATAACCTGTCACTTCTCGCATAATTCCTCTCTTCGCTTTTCATCTTCTATCTTCTAACCTTCAAAAGTCACTTGTTTTTTGGGTTTTAAACTGACAAAGCCTGTTGTAGAATCTCCTTTGTCTCACAATTGCTTCTTTTGTCACCATCTATCTTGGGCAGCTCCGAAGTTCCATAGAAATCACCAGAGCATCCATTGCCTAAATCTCTAAGTAATAGAAACACCTCTAACTTACATAGCCAATAACAGATGAGAGATCGACTATTAGAACATTGAATTCTTGACCTTCTCTCTTAACTTCAGGTAATCAAGCTCATCCTTCTTGTGAAGGTGACTACTTCAGGAACTAAATCCTACTTGTGGAACTAGATTCGCCCTTTGACTCATGAATAGAATACCCCTTATCGATCAACTATGATCTGATTATCCCCAGGTGGTAAATCTCTCTTTCAGACAATTAAATTGTGCAAGTGTAGTGGATGTTTTGGGGTGGAACTTGGAAGTAGAGAGAAGGCAAGAAGCAGGCGAAATTGGAATTAGTTCTGAACAGAGGGAGTTACTAGAGCTATCGTATGTGTTCTTAGGAGCCAACTGTCATTTTATAGTTCTAATTTGAGGCTGGGGCCAAACCTATAACCATCTACTCATAGTTGTACATGAAAGCTTATCAGCCTACAAATAAAAACTAGCATAAGCCCCTCTGGTCTTCAACCATATTCTACCCAAATTCTACAGCTAAAACTATGACAAAGCTAAGTAAACATTAACAAGAACACAGACCATAAATTCAGCAGCAAACTTTTTTCATGATAAACACAAAAATTGGGCAGAAAAGTCAATTTTTTCTAGTATTAAAAAGAAAACCAGTATCAAAACAAAATAAATTACAATTTTTGGAGAAGGACACATAAGCTAGGAACATAATCGCAACAAACATAGTTGCAACACTTCAATGAAACGAAATCACAACCAAATGCCAAATTTTCAATTAAAAGTGCTTAATTGTTTGCATAAAACCTAGAAATCCGTCCAACCAAACCTAAAAGAATACTGAGTTCTGAAAAGAAAATATACCAGGCTCGACTTCACTTTCTCCACAAACTCGTTGTTCTTGAAATTTCCAAAAATCTCGGACGAAGAACTCTTTCGCTCTAATTCCCTCAATCTCGTTTTCAAGGCCCGAATTGGCTGCCATTCCTTCTGACTCCCTTCTTCCTCACCCTTCCAATCCGACCAAAACTCCTCCAACTTAAGATTCTTCCCGCGCCAAAGCCTTTCCTTTTCATCAAATTCCGCAATTTTATCCGTATCCCCAACTTCAGAAACAATAGCATTTCTTATAGCCGAGAGGTCGATTCGAATTCTCGCTCTAGGGCTCCATTTTTCCAAAACTTTCCGACTGAAATCAGGTGAAGAGTATACTCGACGGAATTCAGAGATCTTCGGCTGTAATCTCTTGACGAAATCGATCTCAGTCGGTGTAGATGTCCGGATGGCGGGAACAGAGAAGGTAGTAGCGGAGTTAATAAAGTTCTCGAGTTCTCTGTCGAACGAATTAGCAAGGTTCTTGAAAGAGTTTGCCCTATCCTTCATCAGCTGAAAATCTGCATCTGCTGAATCTCTCACTTCCCTCCAACCTTTAGAAATAAACGATAAAGCCTTCTCTGCTGTTACTACAGATGTTTCAGATGTGAAATTTCTTGCTTCTGTACCAAAATTCATCTCTGAAAATCAACAACTTACAGAATTAGGGTTTGAATTAGGGATTTTTTCGGGTGATTAGTTCAAAAGATTTTGATTTGGAAAGTTGTGTACGAGAGACCAAGCCAAGCAAAAACCAGCGAGAGAGAGAGGGATAAGAGAATACAGAGCAGAATTTAACGGCTAGATTCTCTCTTAATTTTTAGCATTTTCTGGAACCACATATAATAAGCGTGTTGGGCACCCACGTAGGACACATTGGAGTTGGGGACGATATGCTGACGTGGGATAATAGTCACATGAGTTTATTACATGGCGAGAACTGATTGGCAAAAGTGAATTCTGTTATGTAACGTAGGCGAATATTCTTTTGTGGGGGACCACTAGACTAGTGTATGCCGGAGAGCTGGGCAGATCAGGTTGTGGGTCATGTTTGGTACATGTGGTCATACAAGACCCGTGGATCATAATAGGATTAGGACGTCGTTCTAAAACTAATGAACTCTGTTCAACATAGGGGGACTCACACGTCTTTAATTAAAAACAAAAATATAGTGGATCCTAAAATACCAGGCATATGCGGTTAGGGTTTATCCAATATTAATCCCCTAACAAAATTTATTTTATACTTTAAATCATGCATCTCATTTGGAGGGTATTTGGCAACGAGAAGTAAAAATGTGAAGCTATTCTACTCGTAATAAATCAACAATTAGGCTCTGCTTGGTATGCTGTGAATATTCGCAAATACGAAAATTCATAATTTATTATGTGTTTGTATGTTATTGATGAGGGCATCTAATAACAAATATTTGGTAGGATATGCAATGAACTTACAAAATAAATAATCTAAATTTTTTATTTTATTTTTTTTAATTTATAAAATTTTAATTAATATTTACAAAAAATCATAAATTTTTATATTTGTAAATATTCAAGTTTGAATCAATGTATCAAGATTACATCTGCTTTTTAAAAGTGGTATGAGGGGCTGAAATGGAATTAATGCTTTTTCATGATTGGTTTTCAATTAATAAAATAAGTAGATGTAATTTTTGGTGTCAAAATTTGGTGTCATTGTAGTATTGCTCCGGGGCATAATGTTTTATGTTCGGATAGCAGTGTCGGTTAAGAAAACATTGAACTATTTTTATGTTTGTGCGTGCCATCCTTGCGCCAAGGGGAAATCGGCACCTGGCATTATAAGCTTTAAGTTTCCAGCCAAGAGGAACTTTATTAGCCACGGACAAATTAACAAGATACATATCTTCGGTAAAAGTTAAAAATGATCAACTGACGGTTCTAAGTGCTGCCACTTGCTTCTAGGCTTGTGTTCTGGTCCCACTGCCTTTGTCCCTAGCTCCCGGACGCCACATTACACCGAGGGACCGGGTTGAGTGTTCGTCAACGGATCCTGAGTCTTGACTCTTGAGTCTCTTGACCCCACCATAAGACACGGACAATATTTCACGAGGAGAGAATCTGTGTCGGGTACTCAGACGTGCATGTTCATATTTGGACACGACTTTTACGTATACGAGCCACCACTCCACGCACACTACATAACGGCTCAAATTGAACCGGGTGCCGTGTCCAACCCCTCGAGACTATTCATGAAACCCACATAATAAGATCATTCTCGTAAAATTCAACATTTATATTAAATATTTGAGTGGGTCTTAGAACATATGGAAGTATATTATAGATAAAAAATGGTATTTTAGGCTTAAAACTCACTTTGCCGTTGATGAATACTCAGTTTCTAATTAATGAATTTTGGCTTTGGCCCTCAAAAAAAAACTTACTTTACTTTCTTAAATGCGTTACGCACGTGTAAGTTGGCAAATTATGTTGCGTGTTATTTGGTTAACTCATTCATAAACCTACTCTCCACACAAACTATTAATTTTTCTCTGTCCCATAGGGACTCTCATGAAGTAGAGATCATCGTCACAAAAATTCAGCATTTCGATCAACTCCCTGTAGCACCCCCTATGGCCCACTTGGAGACGACCAATGGGTTGATGTGATCTGAACGTCGAGGATATCATCTTCGCAAAAAATTGCCCTTTGATCATATTTGAGTAAGTGTTAGAACTGGTGTAAGTAGAGTGTAAAATTGAAGTTAGTTTAATAAAAATAAATGACATAAATGGAATTTATATAATTGGTGACGGAGTGCTTTGATGGCTCCTATGCGGCTCATTTTTCATTTAATATTTTAGATAGATGAACATAATGTTTCGTGTGATTTTTGTAGTGGATATATTTTGAACATAGATTTAAAATCACATGCATGTTTTTTTATGTCTTTCTCTCTATTTCTCTTTTGTTGAAGTTCTTTTATGCAATAGATTTTGAGGGATTTATATTTTCGTATCTTTGTGGTGTTTGTGTATTATTTTTTTTATTTTTATATTTATCCGTGTACTTGTATATGTGTTCTTATTCGTGTACGTGCTTTCTAACCCACCATTTTATTTGTTCATAGGGTTAAAAAATTATTTGGATCTCGGAATATCAGGTTCACTGGCGGTAAACACGTGGCCCAACCTGCCAATCCTAGCCTAACCAAACTCGCCAAACTCAATCCTAACTTGACCCGCTAACTAAACAAGTTATGATTATGTCTTGAAAAAATGACTCGTTTTATAATCTAGTCAGAGTTAAAATTTGAAAAATGACCCGTCTTATAAACTAGTTAAAATTAGGGTATAATAATCTTAACTTGCTAACCCACCTAAGATCGACCTTAGTCCCGACTCATTGCCAGGTCTAGTTAACGTGTTCCTATATGTTTATCTTGAATCTTTGGTCACAATGTTCCTGTAGTTGTCTCATTTTCAGGTCCCAAACAGAGACGAATAGAGTTAGGGCTGTCAATGTATATTCGAAAATCTGAAATTCGATCCGAATCCGCATTCGAAATTTCAAATATTATTTGAATTTTCGGATTTCTGTTCGGATTCGGATATTATATTTCGGATAATTGCATTATCGGATACGAATTCGGTATTTGTGATACTTTATCCGATAATTATCTGAATCCGAAAAAGAATTAAATATATATATTATATTAATTTTAGAACATGGTATATAATATTTTGATGTGCTTAAATGTAGTAAAATGAAAGTATGAAACTTAAATAAAATAAAAATGGTCCAAGATTCCTCTTGTCTCCCATGCCACTTTTTTTAAAATGTTTTCTCTTTCCTTCCATCTTATTTCTCGTCTCCCACTTTTTTTTAAAGTGTTTTCTCTTTCCTCCCATCTTATTTCTTGTCTCCCACTTTTCTCCCTCTCATCCATCCGTCTCAAGTTTCTCCATATTTTCATCTCGAAGGAGTTAGGAGATGATGGATGCGGCCACCACTGTCATGCGCGTAAAAAAAATAGATCCAGATTTTCATGTCGAAGAAGAAAATTCCACCGCTAACACCATTAACAACTAGGATCAAAGAAGAAAATCCCCCACAGACTTCTCCAAGTCCGTCTCCCTTCATTTTTTTGTTATTTTTGGTTGGATTCTTACTGATTTTGCGTATGAACATGGCCATTGCTCTCTCTGCTTCCTTTTTTTCGTCTCTCCTCCATACAAGAAATAGATTTTAGGATTTTTTGTACTCTTTTTACCACTATCAAAATATTATCGGTTGAATCGGATATTATCCGATATCCGATAAAATTATCGGATTCGAATTCGGTCATTAAGTTTTAACATCCGTCGGATATCGGATCGGATTCGGATGTTGTAAAAAAATTTCGGATTCGAATTCGGATGTAGCCATATCCGATCCGATAAGCTACCGTTTACACCCCTAAATAGAGTCAGTAGACTATAGTGGTGTTCAAAGTTCAAATCAGCCCAGACAAAATTCCTCCATTTCACTCGTAAGTTGAACTGTGTCAACGCATCCCGAGCTGGACCTAACGAGGCCGAGCTTCACAACATGACATGATTACTCGGATGTGACTCGTCATGAATCGATGTAAATCATCTTAGTCACTCGAGTTAAATCGGAGTTGGCAATCAAAGACCCGATCTCCGGTTCCGATTCTGGTTAGCCAAACGCGAAACAAAAACGTATTAAACTCGCTTGTAAATCTAAAGTCTCTACTGTTGCAAGTCGTTGAACTTTTGACAAGTGGAGCTCGAAAGAATACAACAATGGCGTTCTAAAACCCTAGACTTAATAGATTTCTTCTTTTTATCTATGGATTCTCCATCTCCCCCCTCACCATCTGAACGAATTGATGTCTTCTGGCACGAAGGCATGCTCAAGCACGACACAGGAACCGGCGTTTTCGATACCTTGATTGATCCAGGCTTCCTCGAAGTCCTAGAAAAGCATCCGGAAAACTCAGATAGGGTGAAGAACATAGTCTCAATCCTTAAAAAGGGCCCTATTTCACCTTACATCTCTTGGAAACCAGGAAGATTTGCTTCGATTCCTGAATTACTCTCATTTCATTCTCCAGGTAACTTCAATTCCATTATTTCTCCCCTTTCATTTTCTTCAAATCAAGTTCATCAAAAAAATTTCCTTTGTTTTACTGTTCTTTACTAATAGATTATATGTTTATAACCTAGATTTACAGTAAATGATTCAATCAATTGATACTCTATTGATTCAAGTGAACAAAAAGAAAAATAAAAAATCTTGATCTCTAGTTAAAAGGGACTTGGATCTATTGTTTAATTTGATACTGTTTGAGCTTAATATTGTTTCACATATTGAATTTCAGAGTACATTAATGAACTCATTGAAGCTGATAAAGCTGGTGGGAAGACGCTTTGCTCAGGAACTATCTTAAACCCTGGTTCATGGGATGCTTCTCTTCTTGCTGCTGGTACAGCCCTAACAGCAATGAAGCACATACTGGATGGTCATGGAAAGATTGCTTATGCATTAGTTCGGCCTCCCGGTCACCATGCTCAGCCCACTCGAGCTGATGGTTACTGCTTCCTTAATAATGCCGGTCTTGCAGTAAAATTGGCTTTAGATTCTGGTTGTGAAAGGGTTGTGGTTATTGATATTGATGTTCATTATGGGAATGGGACAGCAGAAGGGTTTTACAAGTCGGATAATGTTCTTACTATATCCCTACATATGAATCATGGTTCATGGGGTTCTTCTCATCCGCAAAATGGATCCGTTGATGAGCTTGGTGAAGGGAAAGGGTTTGGGTTTAATCTGAATATTCCTCTACCGAATGGAACAGGGGATCAGGGGTACCAGTATGCAATGAATGAATTGGTTGTTCCAGCTGTTCAAAAGTTTGAGCCAGCTATGATGGTTTTGGTTGTTGGTCAAGATTCTAGTGCTGTAAGTTAATCTTTTTGCTCACTTATCATCGATATTCATTTTGTAGTAAGTGAATTGGTTTTGCTAATGTTACTGATATTGAAGTATATGTGCTCATTTGTTTAGTATGATTTTGGTAAAACTCTGTGTAAGGTTTTTAGATTCTTGAGCAGGAGTTAAAGAGGAAGCTTATTGTGTTTATAAAGTTTCAGTCATTTGTACACAGAGATCCATATAAAGATTTACTTTTCAGTCATTGCTTTAGAACAATTTTGTATTTATAGAACCTTATGTACTCCTCTTTAGAAGGCGCTGAGTTGGTAAAGTTGGTATCTGTTCCAAAGCATTGACATCACATGAACGGAGATCAGATGCCTTTAGAAGGCAGCAGACAGCTGAAGTTGGTAATTGTCATTTTGTCAATACCATGACCTTCATCCTGAATCCACCTTCACCTAACCCCAGCCCCTTATCCGGCTTCCCCATCAGGTTTCTTTCATTTTCTAAGTTGTCTAGTTTCTTCCTTTTGTAGGTAAATCATTATGACTAAAAAGTCAGTCTTATATACATAAACTACTTGATTGCTCTTTGTTATTGTTCTTCAATCACTGAAGAGTATTACTGGGTTGCTGATGCCAAATGATGGCTACATTATCTGAATAAAAATATATTCTTCATTTCAGTTTGATCCAAATGGAAGGCAATGTTTGACGATGGATGGTTATCGAGAAATTGGGCGAATAGTGCAGAAGTTGGCTGATAAGCACAGCACGGGCCGCCTACTAACTGTTCAGGAAGGTGGATACCATATTACTTATTCAGCTTACTGTCTTCATGCAACGCTGGAAGGTGTTCTCAGTCTTCCTGTTCCTCTATTATCTGATCCTATTGCTTATTATCCTGAAGATGAGGCATTGACGGTCAAAGTTGTTGATTCCATCAAGCAATACTGGGAAGAGAATGTACCAATCTTTAGTCAAGATTAGTTGAGAGGTACATTCTCAGTCTCTCTCAGCTCAAGTACTGTACTGTGTAGTTATTTCCTTCCATATGATGCTCTAGTTTCATTAGAAAATGAGTGGTTTTATTTACAGCTGTGTATAAAATCTTGAATTTGCAAGGCTTCGTGGTTTCATTTGTGAAAGGTCTGTATACACCATACAGTGATAAGCTTCTGTGAGTAAGACCATTGTGAGTGTTGGCTTTGTAAACTGGATCTACAGTATTTTCGGATCCGCAAGCGAAAAGTTGTTGGATGGGTGAAAGACAAAACACTAATCTTTCATTAAAATTCTCAAAAGCTGTAAAAATTGTCTATGGTTGTGCATAGGACAAGAAGAGCCCACACCATGAGCCACCCATAGCAATCGTCCCCAACTTCAACCCACCCCCAAATTGGGCCTGGGCTAAAGTGTGTGGGGTTTTATCTTAAAGAGTAAGAGCATCTCCAACCCTATACTCTATTTTGAAGTTCAAATAGTGGTATTTAGAGTAAATGCTTAGTTGGCAGAACTCTAAAATGAAGTACCACTCCAACCAAGCAAACTCTATGTTGGAATATTGGACTCAAATGTCATTTTTTTCATTTAATATTTACTTTCTGCTTACACTCACTTGTGAGTCTCTATGGAAGTGATCTAAGAAGTGATGATATATTATATTACTACCACCATAATCATACATCATAATCATCATAGTAAATATTTTTTTTAAATATAACATACTAATTAAAAAAAACATAAGAAATACAATAAACTGCTTGAAAAGTAGAAAAAAAAGAGCATACTAGTAGACATGAAAAACAACAACAACAACAACAACAACAACAACAACAACAACAACAACAACGTACTACTTAAAAGAAAAAATAAAAACAATGTAGCCACCACCTTAAAGAACAACCATACTTAATACTCTGGAAGATCTGATCCTCCATAATTAAATGATCCACTGGGAAATTGGCTAAATCCGCCCAGGCTATCGTGATCAAAAGAGTTACTGTTAGAGCTTCCACCCACTACAGGTGAACGATTCCTTTCAATAATCTCTAATTTTTTTGTCTGAAAATATGCG
>MVGT01002634.1:431790-503525 GCA_002174775.1 Macleaya cordata | reverse complement strand
AATAATAATAATAATAATAATAATAATAATAATAAGGTGATTTATTATGGTGATCATCCTAAAAAAAATCAAAGTTTATATAATTTTCATGTGGCCCAATTAATAAGTGTAAAAGAAGTGTAAAATAAAATAGAGTGAATGATGAATAAAATGTCTCAATATATAGGATATTGTTTTTCCACCCAAGAATCATTTGGTAAATGTTTGGGAGTAAAAATAAAAACTCAAATGGGACCCACCACAACCAAGACTCTATATTTTTTTCTCTCACTTCAAATTTGAAGTCAAAATTCATACAACGCCATTTCCTCCTCCAATTTGGCATACGGTTGGAGGAGGATTTTTTGGAACCGTGCGCTATTCTAGTGATATAGCGCACGGTTGGAGATGCTCTAATACTATTCAGCTCCTAAGATGCACCGAATGTGATGTATCTCTTGAAGTGGCATTGAACATGTGTGCTGCATTTCAATGCCACTTACAGGCGGAACATCACATTCTGTATTAGGTGCTAAGTAGCATTTTTCTATCTTAAAAGGTCTGTGTTAATAGAATGTGATCTCCAATCTAAGAAGCGTGTGCTGGACGATCTCTGTTATCTCATCGCCTCCTCTTTGGTTATCTACTTTGTTTTGTTGAATTGGTTGGAAAAAATCTAAGAGTTGGTGGAAATATTACCCTCTTTGAATGATGCGAAGAGATCAAGTGTGATGGTTGAAATGTTTCCATGCTTATATATAGATTGATCAAGGTCTAATTTCTAGTGAGGAAAATCACATCATTCTAAACCTTTTCACCCCAAAAGTTTTTAATGGTGATTCAGGGGTAGTCCATTTTTATTCGTTAATTTTGAATCAATATGTGGGCTTAGAAGTTTTAAGTAAAATGTAATTTCGTTTTAGACTCAGTGTTTGGTTTGCCTCTTTTGGAAATGAGGAAATATGAAACCATTAGGGAGATAAATTTTCAAACTTACCTAGAATAATTTTTTCTGATTCTATTCCGATCGTTCAAACATGACTTTAGCTATCTCCTTATTTGAGAGCACGGTAACACAACCACAATTTTAGGTTTTTAACCACTGTAATTAATCCGTCCTCTTGAATAATACTCTGCCCTACTTGCGTGTCGTAAGAACAGGTAACAATGGTGTAATCAGTCGGCAAGCGAACCATCGGAACGCGGTTTCGGACAGCGTGACAAAGAATACTCAGGCATGAAATGGCGAATTTACCCTTACCCTGACGATCAGATAAGGTCCAAAAGACAAAGTTCCTTCGGCATTAAGATTTACCAATAAATACCTAAATTCCAATGGTGCGGCAGACAACATTTTTTTAGCGCATTAATCACCACCGTCAATTTCAGGCCCCACCTAACAAAACGAGATCCTCTCCACGTGGATTTACTAAATCGACGGTGTAGTCCCCGTTGTAACGTACTTTAAAAATGTTGACGCAGTATGAAATCGAAAGCGTCAAACCTACGCCGTCATCGGATCCACTTGGTCAAAGTTATTCACTATCAAAGTCTCAGGGTATTTACGTAACTTCCTGAAAACGGTTACCCATACAGATTACTTTTTCCGTTATTCTCTCAATTTTGCTTTCTAAATCATCAATTCTAGAGAAAGAGAGCTCCTTTACCAATTTTATCATCCGCCCCTAAGCCCCTTCCTCCCAGCGATCCACCATTTCCCTAGTTTCAGAGAGATCTAGAGAGAGAAAGAGAAAGAGAGATGGGGTTGCTGTCAAACAGGATCGACAGAAAGAGCTTGAAACCAGGCGATCACATTTACTCATGGAGGACTGCTTATGTCTACGCACATCACGGTTTGTTTTTTCTCTCTCTTCCTTCTCGTTTTTCTATTATATTACATTTTTTCTTCATCGATTTAGATGTCTTTTTTCATCCATTTTTCATTTTCAATTTATTTCTGTTGAAGTTGAAATTTAAGAGAATTCATACGGTTTTGATTCGAATACGATACCCTATTGTAAGGGTTTCGTGGGTTTTGATTATGAGCAAAATCGTGCTTTTGTTTCATCTATCTTTTCTCTTTCCTTGGTGTTTATTTTTACTGTTTTTAAATTTCGATTCTATAGTTTTTAGAAACATCTTTGCTGGTAAAATATGGAACAAGATGGGAATTTTGCCAAAATTAGTTCTTTCCATAGAGGCTAGATCTTTCTTCAGTAAAATATAATACCTCCATAACTACTTACCGAGTATAGTTGAATTCGTTTCGTTAAAGCTTTGTTTGTAAAAACCCAAAAAGTGGACATGACCTTGCATTGTTACTAAAACCTGACTTGCTATTTTTAGTTTAAATTTTTTTATGATTTCTGGGATTTAGATTTTAAATAGTAGAAGGAATGAAAGATGAAGAGATGATTACTCAAACTTCTATAATTTTTTTTAGCTTTTAACTAGAGTTATGATTTTTCGACATTCAACCTAAAGTACACTGAACATAGTGTATGGATGATGGATTCCCCAATTCCTCTTTCAGAATTCACTTCTATCAGATATCATAAACAGGGTCTTTACAGTTGTAGGAACGTCATTTAAAAAAACAAAAACAGAAGAAGGGTTGAAGGTATATCAGGGATTGCCTGGGTGTTCAACTCTGTGTTTGTGTATGCATGCTCGACACATACGGTATTTAAAAACGGATTATCCTTCCCTAGCTATTAAGATTCCGGCCAGGACTTTGATTATTTTCCCTTCGAAGAAACAGGGTCACAGTTGATTTTTCGAAATGTTCTTCCCTCACCAGGTTAAGGGTTGGTGGAAGAAGAGGTTAATTTTCAAATTATGTGGGGAGAATTAGAGTTTAGGTTACTTGTAATATACTATATTTTCCTTGATGAGGACGGAGAATGCAACTGAAGGTTAGGTAATCTAATTAGGTTCACTTTTAAGCCTAGAGATCTTTTATGTGGGACTGATATGGTGCATTCTCTGTTGGAAAGTGCTTTAGAGCTTCATATATATATATATATATATATATATATATATATATATATATAGAGAGAGAGAGAGAGAGAGAGAGAGGGCAGATCTAGTTACATCGTAATTCATACATTACTTGTGGGGCCCACGTAGAGATGATTCGAGGGCTGATTTTAAGTTAGGATATTCCCTTCATAATGTTGATCATCCTCACTAAAAATTAGCACATTCTAGATCTTGTAACTCTATCACCCTGTGATTGGAAATCACTGAAAATCAACAGTGTTGGAGCTATTCATTTTACCTTTAATTTCATTGTATGGATGATGGGGTTACAAGTTTTAGAATGGGCTAATTTTTTGTGATGATGATCAACATGATGAGGATAATATCCTAACTTAAAATCAACCCTTGAATCATCTCTAGTACCAAGAGTGTGCCCCAAAGATTTTTAGTTTTGCTTAAAAGGCAGTTAAGAAATTCATATTAGTATATTACATATCCTAACAAAGAATATTTTGATAGATTCCTCTTGATTTCCTGTATTTATACAGTCTTACATGTTTTTATACCGCACGAAAGATAAAGACCATGTTACTCCTTTCATAACTAATGGTTGTTACTTATGCCTCCTCCCTTCAAGAAAAATTTATGTAGTTCTCTTTGTCATATGCGATGGAAATCAAAGGCCAGAGTTGTTTGTTTCCACGTGAAGGAACTTTTGCAAAGAATCTAGGTGATGGGGGAGGGAAGATGTGAATTATATACGAAGATTTCAAATGAAGCATTGCTTCAAAGACACCTTAGATTGAACCAACTGCAACTCGAATCTCTAGTTAGGGTCCATCTCCTCAATCAAATTTTCATGATCCCTGGATGCTTGAGTTATTGTTCTACCTTATGGATTTGGTAAACATTTTACTTGAATAAACAGTAGATTTGGTCATACTGACCATGAAATAGCTTTTTGCCCTTGATCTTGCTCCTGTTTTGTGCTGATTCCTATATGATGTAATCTTAGGCTTTTGTTGAGTTCATTTTTGCTAATCCGTGCTTTTTACGGTGCATATCCAGCATTCTTCTTCTTTTTTATTAGTAATCTTAGACTACATTCTTAATTACTTCATTCTCATTAACACAGGCATCTACGTGGGGGATGATAAAGTCATTCACTTCACCAGAGGACGAGGCCAAGAAGTGGGAACAGGAACAGTATTGGATTTCCTCTTAGTAAGCTCTGGACCAACCCGATCTCAAATCCCCTGCCTCACCTGCAACCAACAAGAAGAAGGTCATGGGGTTGTATCATCTTGCCTCGACTGCTTCCTTTCTGGTGGGGTTCTGTACCGTTTCGAATATGCCGTTACCCCTGCTCTCTTTCTTGCAAAAGCACGAGGTGGAACATGCACTCTTGCCGTCTCAGACCCAGACGAGATTGTGGTGCACCGAGCTAACTACCTGCTTAACAATGGCTTTGGGTGCTACAATGTTTTCAAGAACAACTGCGAAGATTTCACCATCTACTGCAAGACGGGTCTGCTAGTAATTGATCAAGGGACGATAGGCCAGAGTGGCCAAGCAGTTTCCATCATTGGTGGGCCTCTTGCTGCAGTTCTATCAACTCCCCTGCGCCTTGTCACAACTAACATTTATGGGATGACTGCAACAGCCATCGGAGTGTACTGTGCTAGCCGGTATGCTGCTGATATTGGGATGAGGAGGGATGTGATGAAGGTGGAAGTAGAGGATCTGACAACGAGGCTGGCAACCGGTAGGCTTCAGGTTGTTGAGACAGGTGCTGCAACTTTACCGCTTCCTGTTCCAGCTCAATAGTAAAAACTACCATTATAGTTTGTTTGTTTACTGAACTTTTCTCTTGAGTGATCCTCCGTAATAATTAGTTGGAACCATGCGTGGTTCCTGTAATGGTATGATGGATTGGTGATGGAAATATGCTGGATGAGGATGTTGTTGTAGGCAATTTGTGATTTATCATTTGCTATATGCATGAACCTTTTCTATTTTTATTTTTTTTTTGGGTGAAGAAACCTTTTCTAGATTAGTCCCCTATAGTTTTTTATGTTTTTTTGTTTTTTTTTTTTTTTTCCATATTGTATCTTACTATCTTGAAACCCATATGGGTCTGTTAAATTGGGGAAACAATTCAATTTTTCGGCATTCAAAATTTTTTGGATGCCCATTGCCCATTCAACCGATTCAAAATCTAAACTTTGAGTTGGTGTCACCCTGCTAGAATGGTAAAGTCATTGTGGGATGGTACCTGCGACCAGGGTTCATGCCAGCTTACGTGCATTCCCAGCGGAAAAAAAATAAGGCCCTGCTTGGTATAATATTCGCAGCATGCAAATGGTACGCCACAAATGGTAACTTTTATTGGTTTTTGGCGGTAAATCTTTATGGTCACTTGGAGTGGGCCTACAATTATAAGATGAAATGAAATGGCTGTGAATATTCGCAGCACTTTCAAATTGTGAATATTCACGGAAACAATTATAAGATGAAATGGCGCCAACAGATACCCTATGACTATCTTGTCGACTTTCATGAGAAGAAAGTGACTCTGGTTCACGATAAACTGAGGTCCCTAGATTTCATTGGACCCAAGGCTTCTCGCGAGACTCTAGATTGGTTAACCTCAAACAAGGTTGAAGTGATTTTGGGTCAATCTGTCAATTTAAACTCTCATTCTGATGGAGATAAAACATATCAGACATCAGGCGGATAAAATATTGAAGCAGATTGCCGCTTCTTTTGCGTAGGAAGACCATTGAGTACAACGTCATAGATCAAAGAGTCTGTGTTGAAAAATGCTGTGGATGCTCGAGGAAGATTGATGGTTGATGAACACCTTAAGGTCTCAAGGGTTGCAAAAACGTATTTGCCATTGGAGATATTATGGACGTCCCGGCAAGTCTATCTACTATTATGGGGAACTTATTTTTTTCTTATTTATTTACTTGTTTGTGAGGGTAAGTGCCCTTTTGTGAAATAATAAGCATGTAAATTGAGTTCCATTTGAAACAAGGAATTGAAACAAGGGTATACTTGGCACAGAATCATGCCATGTTAACAGCCAAGAACTTGAACTTATATAAATGAAGATGTACACCACCAAAAAGGCAAAAATCAATAAAAACTAAGCATTTTCTAGCATTTGCATGCTGCAAATTTTCGTTGGATGCCTAGCAGGGCCTAAATAAAAATGATGAGAATTATAATAGTGCATTTCTAGGGCATGCGCTCTTTTTTCCCTCTTTGGGAGATTTTAGCCAAAAACCTTTACTTGAAAAATATTTTAGGATTTAACCCAACAAACGTTTCCTTTTAGTCTAAGGTCCCCTGGGTAACCGACTGAAATCCTTGAAACCGGGGATTTCTCGGAGAGAGTTTCAGTCAGTTACCCAGGGACCTTGGGCTAAATCCTAGGGAATTCAAGTCTGTAAAAGAGAATTAATGGGGTGTCGAGTCTTATCCTGCTGGTTATGAAAGTGGGTTTGGAAACTTTGAGACGCACCTGAACCCACGGATGGACTGTGCGAGAAGACGAAGGAGGATCTCAAAAAGAATCCACCACCACGACATCACCGCTACTGCTGCTTGTCATGGGTTTGGACTTCCAACCCAAAAGACTAGCCTATTAGGTAGAATTGACCCAAACCCATATAAACCCCAAGATCCCCCTTTACCCTTTATCCAACCAATGTGAGATTATCCCCCCTTTGTCACTATGCTGCTGGCGGCTGGTGCTGGTTTCCATGTCTGTGAACGAACCTTGGGGCTTTGGCCGCCTTTGTATACTGTAAGTTTCCTAAACAAATACGTTCATCAAATTTCTTTTAAGCTTCTAAACAAAGTAATGCTAGGGGTTTTTCTATTACCATGCTAGATGCACAAGAATTACAGGGCACAGTGACACACTGACACACCTCCAAACCACGCACCAACAGTTTCATTCCGATGGAATTCCACTTCGCCACCCCGATCTGGTTACTTAGCTTAAGCCCGAGACCTACACTCAATGAAGGTCAAACAGCACTCGTGCACTAAAACCGCAAATTCACAGCTTGAGCCCCACTATTTCTTACTCTAAACACCTTCACTTAACCTTACACCCTGTTTACAATGATTTGTTAGCCCGTAGTACTCCAAAAACTAGTAACCAGAACCCTCATAGGAGTGAAACGGTAGAACCGTCCTAGGGGTGAGACGTTCTACACACAAATATACGTACTTTACTTTCTGGTTACTTAGAGCAGCACACAAGAAATAACAAGCAGTACACAAAACTACTCCGCAATATTTAACAATAAAAAACTGATTGTCTGTAAGCAGACAAAAGTCACAAAACAACATAAAATTCGCCCTATATAAGAACTAGGTGTCATGTTAAGGAAACTCTACTCGTTAAACAAAACTTACACACAGAGTGAAAGTTGAGTGTTTCAAGAGCTCGGCCCAAAGGCACTACAAAGTGAGTATTTATAATTCTCTCAAACAAGCAGAACAGCATTTATACAACCATCGTTCTCCGGGTTATTTGTAACTTGAGCATATTTCCCTGCATCCATCACCAATAAAACATTATCAATACAAAGGAGAAAGAAAAGCTATCAACTCTTCCAATACAAAGTAAAAACTAAGATTTTCTTACCCCATACGACTTTCCCAGCTGGTGTAACCAACCCAAGTTCACTGACATTTACCTGTATTTCACAGTCAAATAAAAAAGAACTAGTTGAAATCACTGGATATCACACAGAAGGATGAATAGATGGAGATTTGAGTCCCTACAACATTACCTCAATAATGGTTCCCTTGGTGATAACTCCCAAAGATGTGTACATTGGACCATTGGGATTTTTCTTAATCCCGATAATTTCAAGATTAAATGTGCATTTAAGTTCAGGATGCGTCACATGGGCCTTGGTGAATCGCAACCCAGATGGACGAATGAAGCGCTCGTACTTGGGAGGCTTTCTTGTAAATGATGGTCCCACAAAAGTGACCTTGGTGATCATCCTCTTCCATTGCTTACCTGCAAAAAAGTAGAACACAGATCATCAGATATGGCCATCAGAGTGAATTGCATTGCTGCTTTGACAACCCACGAAGTAACAACAAATGTCTGGTTAACCCATTTATTGCATTCCTAGCAATAAATGTCTTTTTCAAAAATGTTTGTGATACTCACTTTTTCTTTTGCCAGTCCTGATTACCCTAAACATCTCATCCTCAGCTACAGGTCTCACCTGGAAAAAGAAAAAAGAAAGAAAAAGCTTCTTTCAATAAACCCTAAACCATAAAATCCATAAAAGAAATTATAATTGATTGTGAAATGCATAAATGTCCAACATGAAAATTAAGTTAATTCCATAGAATCTAGACAGATATGGAAGACAGCAAAATGGAAAATGGGTTTCTTTAACTTATCTATAATAAAGCTGTAAAATGGTCTTAGTACATGACTTTAATGGTAGGGCATGCAAATGGGTACCTTGGGCAGAGGAACCTCCCATTTACCAGCCTTCTCTTTCCTCTTTTGCTTAATAGTGTTGCTAAGAACCTGCATAGAAAAAAAAATAGTCAGGTCGACAAATAACATGCAATAACTGTAATGTAAACCATCATTTCCCAACAAAACATGAAAGCAATACACACAACAAAGCTCCGCAAGCATCAAATTACCTTCGCACGTGTAGTTGTTTCACGATCTAGAAGATAAGCAGGAACAGCCCCATCATGAACCTCATCATCTACCTTGCGCCTATTTGATGATTCTTCATGCTCAGCCAGCCTGTCAAAATAATATAAGAATAATCAACAAGCAAAATTAGTAACACCACTAGCTACTCAAACAGCATTATAACTATGTGTTTTGAACAGGAGAAATATGCCCTGACCCCTCAGAAGATGCAACAGAGCGAGAAAAAAAAGGAGCCAAGAGGTCATGAAGACATTGATACAAGTACGTAGGTAGAACATCTAGAAATTATCGAACAAATTAAGATAATCCAAAAACAGATAAAATTTTAAAATAATCTGAACAACAGTATTCCTCTTGTTTACCCCATCATTAGTAACAACTCGCTTTTAGATTAATGTAAAATAATCAAATAGATAAAACACAATCACACAACAGTAAGAGTATGAATTTCCTTATTGAAACCAATTTACAGATGGAAGCACGAGTTTTTTTTAAGAAGAAGAAGGCCAGTCCAATTCTTTATGAAGTAAGGTCATCCGACAACAAGACCTTTAGATTGACAATACTATGTCATGCTCCTAAGCCTGACACTATTATTTTACTTAAACCAACCATCTTATGGAGTGGAAGCCCTATGTTTTTGGAAAAGGTTAAAGCATTTAACAAAATGCCAATAATTTTTTACGAACAAAGAAAAATAGGAGCAGCCCAAGTTTTTCTTTGCAATTAAAAAGAACTCAAATATTTAAAACTTCCTATAAATCTAGCTGGTAACTGAAATCACACAATTATGTTAGACCCTTGGAGAAATTTTTTAAGAAGTGGAACTACTGAAATAACTCTTGACTTCAAATAACCATTTGGAATGATGTTAGGTTTTACATGAGTAGTTGAAGCACACAAGCAATAGATGTTCAAGTAATAGATTTTTCAATTCAAGAACAAGCTAAATGGGTAGCTCAAAACATCTAAACTACCTATATAGTGGTAACAGGCTGACAGCAATAAGAAGATTATAAGGAACTTTATAGCTAGAAATAAGTAGGTGATAGAAATGGAAAAGGCCCCCACTTTCTATTTAAAATCACTTTTGGACTAAAAATTAAGTGCTTTGGAAAAGTTGTGCTAAAAAAAGAATCTTAAAGATCTATAGCTTCAGCGAGTGCTTCTTAAAAGAGGTACAAAAATTTTGGAAGAGAGAGGTAAAGGTGGCTCTTAAAAAATGTGAGAAATTTTATGGATGAGAAAGATGCCAAGAACGACCTATAATATAACCCTTCGAGAACGAGTATTGGAATAAGTAATTTTCTTGAAACTGACTTCACAAAACTTGTTTCATCCACATTCTCCAAACAAACGCTGGTCCAGCAGACTTCCGACCAGCACTATTCACGAGATAATACACCTACTGAACCAAGGGCAAGATAGGGGTTTGATGAATATTCTAGCACTGGTCCACAGGGAAATCCTTCTTTTTTTCTCAACGGTAAAGAAAATTCTAAATCAGTTGTTCCTTAATCATTTCAACCGAGACAAATTTTAAAAACGCGATGAATATTAGCAGGGGAATGTATAACTCCAACGACATTAAGCAACCACTTGCCCAACCCATTTCATCTTGACACTTGCTACTCTGATAATTAACCACACTTCATCGTCAGAGATGCTCTCTGACATGGACCATATATTACTGGTAAGAATAAGCCAGCATAACTAATTACCTCTATTCCTCAAACATCAGAATATCAGATATTACGCAAACTGGTCATTTTCTTAACCTAATTTACTGCAGAATATTACATTGCATAATTTTTACCAATTCAGTCCACAAAATTTCTTCTTCCTACCTAATTGATCAACTTTTCAACGGTACCAATTTTGCCCAAAGTATAAACATTTGCTAAAATCTCAACTTTACTTTAGATAACTAATTAAGTAAATTGTAAATATAAACAACAGAACAGTATAACAAAATTAAGAAGAAAGGTAAGGGGGAACATACGTTTTCTTCATTAGGGCCTTCTCAGCATATCGTTTCTTTGCAAACATCTTACCCTTAATACCCAAGGCCTGTTTTGACAAGAAAAACAATGGGATTTCAACTAAAATCCTAACAAATAAGCAGAGTAAAAAAGACTGATGAGTTTGCTGAAAAAGAAAAAAGAAGATAACTTTACCTTCTGAGCGAAAGCCGATCGTTTGTGAACTTCACGAGCTTCCTTCTTGCGCTTCCTCTCGAAGTGGTCATGGCGATAGCCATTACGCTTTCGGTGAAGCTCTATGTAATCTCCCTGCGGCTGTAACACGCAAACAACAACGAAGAACAACACCACCAAACCAGAAGATTATCAATTGAAGAGCAAGAAGAAGATTAAATTATGAGATGATTATAGAACAAAAATGACTAGAAATCTTGAGATTAGTTGCTACGAACCATGGCGAAATAATGTTGATTTTCCTTGCAGAGGATTAGAAAGAGAAACCCTAGATACAGGCAAGGAGAGGGTTTATATAGTAAAATGGGTTTTGAGAAGCCCAAAGCCCAACCGTAATTTTTGTATAACACCCCATACAAAATCGATCGTTTAATAGAATCCAACGGTCAGGATTACGTGCTGATGTGCACCCACGGGTGAACAAAATCGCACTCCCTTAGTCCAACGGACTCAACCGACCCAGTCTGAACTCTGACCTAACGGAAAAATGCCATGTGTACCCAAAATGACTATTTTAACCCCGATCTTTATTTAGATAACGGTTATATTTTGGGTATGGGTAAATATAGACCTGGGAAGACGATTTGTGAGCCCCCCAAACTTTACCTTAGGCCATTCACACCAGTTCAAGGCTGAAAGTTAAATTACTTATCAAATTTAACCTATATTTTAGAGTAACACAGCTGTCCAAATAAGATTTGGTAAAAATAAATTAATAAAAAACTAAAAAAATACATGTTTGTCATTTTTTATAAAAAAAAAAAAAATTGATTCATAAATGACGAATGTGTCCTTACCCTATAAAATGTCTGACATCAGACACCCACCACCCACTCGCCTCGCTACAAAATCTAGAGATTCAAATGCATACAGCCAAATTTGACTTACGCCAAGAACTTGTAGGATTGTTCTCTATTTTTACACTGCTCCACTGCGTAACATTTTCTAGACATTTAGCTAAAAAATGTTACCATTGTAGATGCCCTTACTAGACCCATTAACTAAACATGGTTGAGCATTTTTAATTGGTTATCCCTTCAACCTTATTAGAATTAAGGTTCATCCTGAGTCGTTTCCTTATTTTATATAGAAAAATGTCAAACTAGTTAGGGTTTTTAAAAAATGACTCGTTTTATAAACTAGTCAGGGTTATGATTTGATAACGCATTTCCTTCATATCAAACACAGCCTTAGGGGTGTCACTGGGTCAATCCCGACTCGATTAATGATTTGTAAAGGTAAAACCTATTAAACTATCCGATTTTTTTATTTTTGCGATTTCGAATTCAACATTCAAATTGTTGATTTTCTAACTCTTGACTCATTTCTAGAGGTGATGATTCAAAAGTTGATTCTGGATGAAATTAGATACTCAATACTTACATCACCACCACATAAAAATCATCACCTTTAAATTATCTAACCTATCAATTAGCGATCAAAATAGACGACTCATAAATAGTTCAACTTTTGGCGAAGTTACATGTTTTAGCATACTTTAATTTTTTTTTTTTTGGTAAGAATGATAAATATGGGTAAAAGCAGCCTCATTTAGTTCCACTGAGGATAAATGGGCTAAGCCCGTTTCAAGTGTCAGTTATGTCAAAGTTCAGCTGGGCCTAGTAAGTAGTTTTTAGATATGGCCCAAATTGTTCTTCTCCTTCATTCGATTGATAGGAGCCAAAAGAGTAGAGTTGGGGGTTTAGGGGTTTTACAGTTTTACTGTTCAACCACTAAAAAACTCTGAAATCTGAAAGCCAGCAGTCACAAAAATCACAGCCTGGTCGACGATAATATAAGGATGTTTTTTCGCCGGAAGATTGACACATATAGTGTAAACCTATCACTAGAAAATACTCCGGTAAGTTTCTGTTCCCCATTGTTGTTGTTCCTTGGTCTTCTTATTTCAGTCTGAAAAGTTATAATTTTGCTTCTAAAAGAGGGCTCTCCACCATCTACCTACGGAACCCAACCTAAAAGTAAACATAAATGATTGTACATTTTATGATCGTCATTTCAAGGTTCAGACTCCTGACCGTTGAATGGTCTTGTGATGTATGTGATGTAAATTAGTAGTTTAAATGACACAGCCAAAGGTATTCACGCACCAAGGGTGATGGTGGATGCATTGTAACAATCCTATAGACAATGGGTTCTTTTAGGGTGATGGTGGATGCATTGTAACAATCCTATAGACAATGGGTTCTTTTATTTGAGGTCATGCTTGATGGTTCTTCATTTTCTTCTGTCATCACCCATGACTCATGTCATAACTCCAATACATCATGACTTGAGAAAATGAGAAGACGCGTTTGTTTAAAAGTCAGTCGAAATTTAATTTATAGAGTGATTTTGAGAACTCACACAAGAGAACTCTCTTACTATTTATCTATTTATAATTTTATACTATTTAATGAGGTAGGATCAAATGTCGTGGTTAAAATGTTGTTGTAGGGTCCACGCGTGCTTCTAACCCCATTTGGTTTAAAATTGACGATAAAAATGGACTATCTAGAAATCGCCTAATTGACGGGGTTAGAAGTTCTAGAAGAGACAAGTATAAGAGAAAGGAAGTTGAAGATGTTGTAATTTCTATATCAGATGATGATGAAGATCAATAAGTTGATTATTTGGATTCTTGATCA
Organism: Macleaya cordata; assembly: GCA_002174775.1. Classification (NCBI taxonomy): domain Eukaryota; kingdom Viridiplantae; phylum Streptophyta; class Magnoliopsida; order Ranunculales; family Papaveraceae; genus Macleaya; species Macleaya cordata. Next base: position 489,984 of record MVGT01002634.1, on the reverse strand, counting down.
TATTGATGAAGAATGATGAGCACCACGACTGATTTTAACTCTTTTTGATATTTTAGATTTTAATCTGTGGTTGATAACTCGTACTTGATAATCAATACTCGATTGATTGGTCCGAGGTTATTGACCAAGAAGATTTGTCTAATGACTTCTTTTCGTCCAAATATATGGGGCAATCCAAAAAAATTAGTTGCAGCATTTTTCTTTCAATTGCCAATGTAGAAGAATGCTACTATAATGGAATTAGTATGTTTGATTGGCATATTACATGCCCATGATATGTCTTACATGGGATCTGTTGATTGGAGTGTTGGTTTCCCATAGCATTGTTTCTACAGGTATGAATGATATGGCCTCTGGTGATTTTAGCAGCATCTGCTATGTTGATATTTTATCCTTTTTTACAATGTAGTCTCTGTTTATTCAATTTCCTTTGTTTTGATGTATACAATATACTTATTTTGTTTGATCAACTTCACAGACTACATCTTTTATATGTCGGTGTGGACTTCGGAGTCACAATTGACAGCTCTTGATTCTCCTCTTCAGTGCCAAGTTACTTTACCTTCGTCGAAAGCACCACTTTAAAGTAGAAGATTGCCAACATTTGAAAGGAAAAAGAAAATGATCATGGTTGAGTCTTTATTACTTTTTTGACTTCATAGTTTTTGAGAACTTCCACGGAAGTTACTCTTGTGTGAGAAAAAAGAACTTTTCCATTTTTTTTAGATCGAGATCCGGGCTCTTAGAGCACCCGACTAGTTCCTGGGGTGTAAGCAGACCTCCCTATCCATATACAATCTGGGAAAAGTCTTATTGTAGGAGTGGCCACCAGGAATCGAACCCTCAACCTCCATTTTGTGAGGTGAGGGTCATACCACTTGACCATCCTCCTGATGGTTAGAACTCTTCCATTTCGTGGAGAGTTCCGTCGATATTGTTTTCTTTTTTATGCAGATGATAACTATACACATGTTATTCTCATCTGCTATAATGTTTTTTGACTGTTTATAGAGTGTCTACAATGAAAGTAAATCACTGAAAAGGTGAATAAATGAGTTAATTAAAATTAACTTCTAACAACCTAAAGAACAATATGAAATTCAAAGATTTTTATCACAATGGCAGAGACAATTGTGTTAAGACAATGCCTGCTTTTCCTATAAATTTGGTATATATGTATTCCTGTTAGAATTGTTCAAATGCTCCCTCGAGGAGACCTGCTAGGGAAATGGATCCAATATAATGATTCACATTATCTAAGACATCCATTTTAATTCTTATTATTATTATTATTTTTTTAATGAAATGAAATATTTTTCTTCTTTAACTTCTCCAATCCAATGTCATTAAATTTGAGAATTTCCAAGGTAGCTGATATGAAGCTGGGGAATTTTTAACACATGCCTGATTTGCATCTGACTTGAGAGCCTAGAGGCTCCATGTATGACATCTAAATGCGCATGTTGTTGTTTGCTATGTATTAGTACAGAAATCTTCGCTGTGGATTTCCTCTTTTGCTCATGGCACACTATGACACATGATATTATACCTCCTTCATAAGTCTTTGATAAAATCTCCTTGTACCTATCTAGAAACCCCTTGAATGAAGCTAGTTCTAATAAAAAAGTGACGCTGCTTTTGATCATTTTCAATACTAGATTCGTTTTAATCTACTAAAAGTCCAAACTGCCTTCTTATCTATCTCTAATGTCACCTATTTTCTTCTTTTTTTTAATCGTCTCTAATGTCACCTATCAGGCTATCACATTAATTTGATAAATGCAGCTATGATATTTATTACTATATTGCCATATTCCCTTTACAGGTCAGTTGAAATTGTTTTTCAGTGACACATCTAAAGAGCCACAGTTTCATAAACATCTTGTCTCTGAGGCAGTGAGTTCAAAGAAGAGTTGGTAGATGTTAGACAAGGGAACCTGTCCTGGTGGAAACTCAATTACACAATTTACAATGAAACAATGACTAAGGAGTAGCTAACGAGGCTTGGAAGGTGTTGATCCCTGACTCCATATTGCATTTTTTTTTTAAATATTGAGAACTCAAACTAAGCTACATTGTTCAGGTTGGTAGCCATTGGCCATATCAATGGTGCCAATTCTTACCTGTAAATTGTCCTCTAGTATATTGATTTTGTAGGAGGTAGGAACAGATGTTCTTAGTAAATGATAAACCATGTCATCCTGTCTCTCACTTTACATGCTTTTGTCCCTAAATAAATGCATATATGAAATACATATATTACCTTCATCATCATCATCTTCACTGTGTACACCTTTTCCAGTATTATGAGAGTAACATGAATCTTGTTTTTCCCATTCGATTTCATAATAGAGCTAATATCAGTACTATAATATATAATATATACAGTAGTTGAAGCATGATTGGCCCACAACTTCTTTGACCAAAAGCAAAAGGGAATAACCTTCTTTGCCCTGTAGACACGGATCAATCTTGATGTCTGTGGTTATGATGAGTTGATTGCGTTATTTGATTGAATATTCTCTTCCTATACATGAACTGATTAACACATAGGCATGTAAGAAGAAAAGTACCACCATTGACAGATTCCAATATCTACTGTAGTTTGAATGTACATACTTTGTTTGATCAAATTTGGGATATCCAGAAAACCATACGGAGTGTATTAACACCCATCAGCAAAACTTTTATCTCTCTTGATTATGGATGACTGATTGCTTATTTAGTTCATTTTGACCACATATTGGGCATTAAAATCATGACAGGACAGGCGTAGATGACCCTGGTCGTAAGTTTTTCTAGTTTCCGAGAATAATCTTATAGTCTGTTTGAATGTAGGATTTTAAAAAGGGATTTTGTAGGGACCAGAGATTTGTTGGAAAACTAGTTACATTTATTACATAATTTCTAACTAGTTTTCCAACAAAACCCTAGTCCTAACAAAATTCCTCTCTAATATCCCATCCAAACAGACTATTAATCTCATTTGTCATTAAAAAATGTCAATAATCTGAAATGGTAAATTTTAAACATTCATCATGGCTTGGATCCATGGGACATGCTGATCATAACTAGCATGCTACATGGATGACTTGTTTAAATTTAGTAGCAGGTTGGGTTCACTTTTTCCCTGTAGCTACCAAAAAACCATTCCATGCACACCTCTGGCCTTTTTTTTTTTCTTCTTTTTTTGCATCATTTCACAGCCTGGCAATTATGCATTTTCCTGGTTTTGGAGGTATAGTTAAGTACACCAATATTGACACAATAATGCAGAGAAAATAGTGGGTAGTACTAGTGATAGAGTATTCTTCACAGTTAAGTTGGAAATAGTCTAATAATCAAAAAATAAAAAATGGGTGGGAATATTTTGACTTAAAAACTTTATTTGTTTTTTTCTTCCAGAAACATCATTGAACCGCAATGTTTGGTTGAGCTTTAACCCAATGAACCCAAGTACACAAACTTACTTGCAATGGTCCAAGAAACATCAGTAAGTCAAATGCTTGGATTAATCCACTGATTTTTATGATTTCTGAGCTGAAAAACTTATTCAAGATTTATAGTCTATGAATTGAAACTGTTCTGATTCTTGTCGGTAGATTTAAATGATTAAAAGAATCAACATATGGGTTTTTTTTTTTCTCTTTTTTTTGTCTTGATTTCTTTTACTGATTAGTATATATTGTGGGTCAATCAAATAAAGAAAAGCTAGATTTCTGGTAGAGTGATTTAGGGACAATGAAGATTAGAAATTTCAGTAGAAAACACACAGTATTTTAAGCACCGACCTTAAACTGTAGCTTAGGATGCTAGATTTGTTGTTGGTATTATATTATATACACATAAAGTTGTTGAAATGAAAACGTATCAGAGAATAGATTATGCTGATGGATGGAACTGATAAAATATTATAAGCTTTGTTCTAATAGAAAAGATAATTATAAAGTTAAAGTAAGGGGGTGGAGCTGGAGGGGCCTGAATTTTGACTAGTTTAGACTCACTAAGATACAAAAAGCCCTAATTAGTTTATGGGACCCAATTTTGTCTGTTTTAGTGGCTCACGCAACACTTAACTTAGCTGCAATCCACCACCAAAACTTGTGAATTATAATCAAGGAGTGAAAATTCAGACACCTTATATATTGGTTTATATGTGGAAGACTGATCATGACATGGTTACAATAAAATATACTGAAACGCAAAACAAACAAAAAAAAATGAAGGGCGCCGACGACCCAGGACCCGGTGTATCTGGGTCCGACCTGATCATTTATGGGTTTTTGTCAGAGACCCAGATCCACAAAATTGTTCAGTTAAAATAGGGAGTTGCTAAAGGCATCCTGAATTCTACTAAAGTGATGACCTGTGCACGGGTAATTCGGACCCAACATGATCAGTAGTGGGGATTTTGAGAGGGAACCAGACCCACAAAATTGATCCGGTTCATCATGAAAAGTTCCAGTGAATAAGGAAAAAAGAAAAATTTGCACTTATCAAGGTATACTGTCCTGATTATATTAATTTGGTCCAAGAGACGTTTAATAGTCAGGTACTCATTGGACCCATGGTGGGTGCCTACAAGAAACTTATCAAGAAAAAGGAACTTGCAGCAACCAAACTCACAGAATGACCTAAATCCATTTTTTTCAATTAGGGTAAGTAAGTATTCAATGAATCTGTTGTACAGTTTGGGCAAATGTAGAATGTTAGGCCAACCTTCATCCTTCAATGATAAAATATGTTTCTGTTTTTGTAATCTTAATAAATATAATTCATAAACCTTCAATTCTTTCATATATTTTCATGCAACTTTTAAGTGTTCCTTAAAAGGAATTTGGGTTAGGTTGCATTGTTGTAGGGACACTTGCCCCTTTCTACTTTTTCCATTAGGGAAAGAATTATGAAACAGCTGAACCTACAACAAAGACCATTCTTACTCGCTATTTATTATTTTAAAATAGGCGCAAATCATAAAAGTATTTGCAAATCACACATCTACCGTCGGATTTACTTGTTGTAGTTCTGATGTAAGACCTTGCACTAAATTTATCATTATTCTTATAGAAATTGGAAAATTAAGATTAATTACGGGTTTATGTTGATACAGCGACTTGGGTTCAAGACCAAGGGGGTATCAATTCGTGTTGGTTCTGGGTAGCCGAAATCTATTAATAAGTTCGATTCGGTCATAAGCTCTGGTTCCAGTACTATGTAGAGTTGGAACTGGATAGCTAGCTCTGGTTCCTGTCGATTCTCAAGGATCCCAATCTTCTTGTATGTTATGGAAAAAATCAGAGGGAATAATCAACATTAGTAAATTGGTTCCTAGTGCTATGGGTTAGTTTCTGGTTCCAATGAACACACCAAAGTATCCAGAATCGACACCAGTTACAATACTAATGATTCGGTTGATCTACTCAAAGTCAAATATGTGGAACTAAAAATTGGAAAAATTGATTTTGGTTTAAGTTTGGTTCATCCACTAATAGCTAATATCTAAACCTGCTTTTGCCTAAATAAAGAGAATATGAGCTTGACGAGTACCTAATTTACGCGGTTCATTAGCTAAGAAAATGAATCAATGATAAAGACTTCTATTCGCGGTTTAAATCTTTTTTTCTTCTCTTTTTTTTTTTTAAAAAATATTTTTCTGAGAAGGGATGGAGTTACTGAGGTCCACATTAAGATGTTCTAAAGACCAATTTTTAATGAAAATGTTCTTCTAATCATGTAGATTTTAACAAAAAATCATAACCCTCACGTGAACTTAAGATTATTCGAGCCCTTCTTTTTTATTTTTGGTCTATAACTATCTAGTTTTTGGGTCTGACCCTAACATAGTCGGGTTTTTGTAGGATGACCAAAACATAGTCAAGTAGAGAGGTGGTTTTATTTTATTTTTATTTTTTTGGATGTATTTTATAATTTCCATTGGCAATCGTGTGAGCAACGCGCTGTTGTGATGTGTAGCGTTGGGATTGAATCCCTTATTATTAGCTCCTCATCATCATTTTTTATTTTTGTAACGAAATCGCACTACTGGACTACTTGCTAACGAGATCCACACGGAGATTGATTTAGTCAAATATTGAGCACGATGGGATTATTAGCTTAAACGTTAAACAAAGATTATGCAAAATAATTATGATTAAGATTTTGTAAGTCAACTTTTTATAAACTTATTAAACAAAAAAATAAAAAGATATGAAATGACTTGATTTTTAGGGTACGGATGGAGATCAATTTATCTCCTCCAAAGTCCAAAACAGCTCATTTGCATGTGACCCACACGAGGGTGTCAATCAGTTCCTTAAGAATGAATGAATGAATTGTGTCAACCCCATCCAACCTGTAGTTCTCAAATACACACTGTTGAACTCATTGGTTCCACCCAGTGTGGCACTGCAACCGCCAGGGAATTGTAGTGGAAATCAAGCGACGGTTGTTAAAAAACTGTTTTTTTTTTCACCTAAGAATATTAATTAAAAAAAAGAAAAGTAATTACTAATGCCCAATTTTGATCAATTTTAAGTAATCAGAGTGTGGAACGAGAATGTAGAATAAGAGCATCAAAGTAATTAATTAAAAAATGTTCTAACTTCTAGAATGTTTCTGGAGCGAAAGTGCAAAAGTATGATTCGGAGTGAGAGCGCAAAATTCTAGAGCAAGAGCTTCACCATTTTACAACACTAAGGGTTTACCCACATTGAACTCAGAAAAAAAAATAATAGATGTGATTGATCATATGTTGTTAACCATAGAGACCTCATCTAAACCAGACATGGCAACGGGTTAGGGTTAGGGTTATTAGGATTAGGGTTGGCGGATTTTTGAGCTAAGAAGCCTCAACTCTAACCCTAGCTCGTTTATTAAACAGGTCAATTTTTCCAACCCTAGCCCTAACCCTGGTAACCCTAACTCTAATAACCTTAATTATATTAATCTTTTGTATTATTTTGATTTTTATTAATTGAGCTTTAATTAAGAGGGAGAATAAATAAATTTTAATTAAGAGAGAATAAATGGAATTAAAATAAAGCATTAATGAAGACTTAAATAAAGTTTTATATATAGAGAATGAGTGGAATCAAAATGATTTTATCAAAATCTTAATTAATGCTTGCTTAGGTGGGGTTCGTGGGTTGGCTTGCGGGTTACACAAACCAATCCTATTTTGACGGGTTGAAAAATTCCAACCTTAGCCCGGCCCGTTTAATTAGCGGATCGAGTTAGGACTGGATTATTAGGATCGGGTTTAGTTAGCAAGTTAGGGTTGATATTGCCAGGTAACTCTTTGTTAACATGTTAAAATAGGAACCCGAGGCGGCAAGAATACGACATTTTACATCTTAATGATTGATTGAATCAATTCGAACTTATAAAGGACAAATCCATCCCTTCCGGCTTCCCCTTACCTTTAGCTAAGGGAGACCACTCCAACCTGGACTGCTTTGTCTCAATCGTACCAATGAACCAGTACACAACACTGGATACGACACGTATTCATAAGTGTGCTATTATTAGGGTTTCAAATTTCAATGTGTACCCTTCGTTTGGCGATCGAGCTAATCCCTTATGGATTTTGTTAACATGTGCCCTTAGGGCACATGATAAGCTTTTAGGTTTTGTGTTTTGTTTACTTTCTTAAGTTTGTCCAAATAGGCTGATTTTTAGATATGTATGTTATTTATACTATTTAGATCATATCTAAAAAAATCAGCTCAATCCGAGACCTCTAGCACCCTCGAACACCAAGAACACTTACTTTAGACTTTAATAGTGTAAATGAACGGCTTACATTTAAAGTGATTTGTTTGGAGGGTTAGATATTTCTGATTGAGCTGATTTTTTGTAGATATGTTAGAAATAATGATAATATTATGTCTACAAAAATTCAGCTTATTTGAAGACCTCTAACTTGTAAAAAAATTCATTGAAAAACAACCTTATCGTGTGCCCTATGCAAAATTGGAGATCTTATTTTTCGGAATCATCACTTATGACCCCACCAAACTGGATGGTCATGATTTGTCCAAACACCCTTTACCACATTACCACATGTTCTGTCTTATACACATTAACACCATCATAATTCAAGCTTTTAAAAACCAAATCTAATGAGTAATTATTAGAGGATCACAATTGAATGTGATCCTCTAATAGTAATGCTAGACGTAAATTAGGCTCCACAGTAGAATCTACAACAAAGTGTATTCACACTGATCATTTATCAATTTAAAATGAGGACAACTCACGAAGGTATGTGAAAATTATACATCCACTGTTAGATTCGTGTTATTGTAAAGATCGTTGTAGGACTTGTTGTAAATTTAACATTATTCTATCATAATTTCCCTCAGGCTATATTTAGATGATGGAAGTCGAAAATGAAATTGCATTCTTGTTTTGGTAGCTTTTTAAACCTAGAATTCCATTCTTTGATAGGAAATCAAAGTATGAAGTGAATTTGTGATTTCTCCATCTCAGAAATCATATTCTTCGTTTTCATTCAAGTATCTAAACATGGACTTAAAATAGAATTGACATGCAGCTGGGTTTAAGAGTGACGCACCAAAATATGACACAGGTGGGTCCCATGTAAGTTCCTGGTTTCTTCACCTCCTCTATGATATCGCGGTGCTTCAACTAAACCCTGGTAATAATTTTCTGGTGGTCCTGGAATATCAATTAAGTTGAACGTGAATTTTTTCTACGGACCGAAATCATCAAATCACTGTAAATCTGGGTTTTAATTGGTTGGTGTCACGGTGAGTTTAAAATATCGTGTTTGTGTGTACATCAAATTTGATATACTTAATACTCTATAATTCAACAAAAACATACTTTCTAACATGTAGGTTAGACTTGTCGTTTGGTATTTTGTGTAAAATCCATCAATTACGCGGTTCTAATTGATTGATAAGTGGGGCCATATTTGTGTAGGTAGATACAAGAACATAAAACATATATGTCCTTTTAATACACAAAGTATAATCTCATAAATAAAAGAAATAAATCTAAAGCGTCCATTTAAAGTAGTTTTTTCTTTTTATTTTTTTGATTTTTTAATCTTACAGTGAGAATTTTACTTGGAATCGTAGCTTCTTGCAGAAGAAACAAGCACAGATTTCCAAAAGCAAAGATCGTAGCCGTTCAAAGTGGGTCCACAAAATTTAATTTCCCGAAATCATATTTTTTTATTATTATTGAAAGTTAGTTAACAAAATTAAAAAATAAAAAGAAAAGATGTAGTAAAATGGATAGAAACAAAAAAGAGAATAATGGTGGCGAACACGCTTTTTATAATTAGGGTTTTCACTGAGAAGGATAAGTTCTCTTTTATTATAGACATTTTATTACAAGTTACATACCTCTATGATTTCAATCACAAACTAGGATTTTCTTACATCTAAGATTTGAACATTTCTTCTGAAGATCCGCGATTTTGTAATAAAATTCGCTCTTCTCGTTTTTGAATTGGTAAGTACTATTTGACATTCACTCTACAGCGTTCCTGTTTATGATTTTATACTTGTATATGATTCTAGTTTTTTAAATGAGTTTCTGGGATCTGGGTTTTGTTCTTCTTAGTGTTTAATGAAATGGGTTTTTGGAGAAGTAGCCATTAATGGTCAAATGGAGTTTCTCTAGTGTGTTAGCTTCATAGCTTTCTTCTTTCTTCTTTCTTCTTTCTTTGTTTGGGATCTTTGATTTTCTTGTTTTGATCTGTTTATTGTGTTTACTTCCATTTGTAGAGTTAATGCAGAAGGGTTATCAGCATTTTGATGAAACAATAACATGGGAGAAGATCAGAGGAAGCTAGTTTCTGCAGTTCTTCTTTGTTTTGTTACAGTTGTTTTTAGTGCTACAGATCCTAATGACCTTAAAATCCTGAATGAATTCAGAAAAGGGTTGGAAAATCCAGAGCTTCTAGAATGGCCGGCAAATGATGATCCATGTGGCACTAATTGGCGTTATGTGTTCTGTTCTGGGAACAGAGTTACACAGCTTCAGTCGAAGAATTTGGGACTAAAGGGTCCTCTTCCTCAGAACTTCAACCAGCTCACTGAGCTCTCAAATTTGGGCCTTCAGAGGAACGAACTCAATGGAAAGTTACCAACTTTCAAGGGTTTGTCCCAATTACAGTACGCGTACTTGGGGAACAATAAATTTGACACAATCCCTTACGATTTCGTAGATGGCCTCAGCAATTTAGAGGTCTTGTCTTTGGATAACAATCCATTGAACGCGACTACAGGATGGTCGATTCCTTCCGAGTTGCAGAATTCGCTTCAGTTAACAAATCTTTCTTTGATGAGCTGTAATTTGAATGGTCCCATACCCGATTTCTTAGGGACTATGTCATCTCTTGCAAATTTGAAACTCTCTTACAACAGACTTTCCGGTGGAATTCCAGCAAGTTTTAAGCAATCTCCATTACAGACTTTATGGTTGAATAATCAGGGTGGTGTTGGATTAACTGGTCCGATAGATGTAATTGGTTCTATGACGTCTTTAACAGTGTTGTGGCTACATGGAAACCAGTTCACTGGCACGATTCCGGCAGATATTGGACAGTTGACTTCTCTGAAGGAACTCAATCTCAACCAAAATCAACTTTCTGGTCCAATTCCTGATAGCTTGGCTGGACTTGATTTGCAGAAGTTGGATTTGAGCAATAACCTTCTCATGGGTCCAATCCCAAAGTTCAAAACTAGTAATGTTACTTATACCTCTAATCCACTATGCCAATCTGTTCCTGGAGTTCCATGTGCCCCTGAAGTTACAGCGCTTATCGATTTTCTTGGTGGTCTTAATTACCCTGTAAAACTTGCTTCTTCATGGAAAGGTAATGATCCGTGTCAGAATTCATGGTTAGGATTGACTTGCAATTCAAATCAAAAGGTTTCTGTTCTTAATTTGCCTAAATTTCATCTTAATGGTACTCTGAGTCCTTCAATTGGGAAGCTAGATTCTCTTACTGAGATTGAACTTGGAGGAAACAATATTACAGGTCGGATTCCTGCGAATCTGACAAGCTTGAAATCTCTGAGATTTTTGGATTTAAGTGGTAACAATATTGAACCTCCAATACCAGAATTTAGTAGTGGTGTTAAGATTGTTACTGATGGGAATCCCCTACTGAATGGTAATCAGTCTGCAAAAGCTCCATCATCGGATCGGAACCCGTCTGGAAGCCCGTCCACCCCAATCGACGCTGGATCTAGCGGTGGTAGTTCCTCCGAAGGACATTCCGGACCAAAAAGTTCCAAAGGATCTAAACTAGTTGTGATCGTAGCACCAATTGTAAGTTTTGCAGCTTTGGTTCTTTTGGCCATTCCACTGTCTATGTACTACTGCAAGAAGAGGAAAGGCACCTTCCAGGCACCAAGCTCTTACGTGGTTCATCCTAGAGACCCATCTGATCCAGAAAATATGGTTAAGATTGTGGTATCAAACAGTAGTAATGGGAGCTTATCTACTCTACCAGGGAGTAGTTATCAGAGTATAAACAGTACTGCAACTAACGAATCTCATGTGATTGAGTCTGGAAACCTGGTTATATCAGTTCAGGTTCTCCGTAATGTGACAAAGAATTTCGCTCCAGAAAATGAGCTTGGTAAAGGTGGTTTTGGGAGAGTTTACAAGGGGGAATTGGACGATGGGACAAAAATTGCAGTTAAGAGAATGGAGAGTTCCATAATTAACAACAAAGCTCTGAATGAATTTCAATCTGAAATAGCTGTTCTCTCGAAGGTCCGTCACCGACATCTTGTATCTCTGTTGGGATACTCCATTGAAGGGAATGAGAGGCTTCTGGTTTATGAGTATATGCCTCAAGGGGCTCTGAGTAAGCATCTTTTTCAATGGGATAGTCTGAAGCTGGAGCCTCTTTCATGGAAGAGGAGGCTTAATATTGCCTTGGATGTAGCTAGAGGGATGGAGTATCTACATAATTTGGCCCGCGAAAGCTTCATACATAGAGATCTCAAATCCTCGAATATTCTCCTTGGAGATGATTTTCGAGCAAAGGTTTCAGATTTTGGATTAGTAAAACTTGCTCCTGATGGAGCAAAATCGGTTGTGACTCAACTTGCTGGGACTTTCGGGTACTTGGCACCAGAATACGCTGGTAAGCACTTTCCATCTTTTCCAATTATTTTCCTTTTATGCATATGCAAATCATTAAAAAGAACAGGGTTTAAATTTCCTTCTGCATTCTTAAGATTCAAGAATTCGTAGTTCTTTTGGTTTATAAGAAGTATGAACTTTCGTTTATATCTTGAATAGTAATAAACAAGTGATTTCATTTTTAGGAAATTTATATACATTGTTTTCATTTAGGGGAATAAAGGAAAACAAGATATTGATTTAGTATCATAATGTAGACAACTGCAGGATGTTTTCCATAAACTGGATGCATATGCTGTGCAGTTCTAAACATGTGTAGTATCATCTAATGAAGCTGGATTTTGGGTTTAAAAATTGTACTATTAATTGAGTAGTCCTGATCAATTGTTAGCATGCAAGACCCTTGTTAGTAATCACTGTTTAATTCACTTTTAGTATGCAAATTATAGGTTTTTATGGAAATTCATATTAAAAACCTCGTCTTTTCCAAGAGTAAAATTCCAAATTATTTTGGTACATATGTCCAATTCTGCCACTAATCCTGATTTCAATGACTAATTAATTGATTCAGTCACGGGGAAAATTACGACGAAAGCAGATGTTTTCAGTTTTGGAGTTGTATTGATGGAGTTGGTGACTGGATTGATAGCACTTGATGAGAGTCGGCCAGAGGAGACACGATACTTGGCTGCCTGGTTTTGGCACATTAAATCAAGCAAGGAAAGGCTAAGAGCTGCCGTTGACCGTGCTCTCGAAGTCAATGAAGAGACATTTGAGAGCATCTGCATTATAGCTGAACTAGCTGGACACTGCACAGCAAGGGAACCGCATCAACGTCCTGATATGGGTCATGCAGTTAACGTGCTTTCTCCACTCGTCGAGAAGTGGAAACCAGTTGCTGATGAGACAGAGGAATATTCAGGAATTGATTACAATCTACCCCTCACTCAGATGGTAAAGGGCTGGCAAGAAGCAGAAGATAAAGATTGCAGCTATTCTGGTGTAAATGACAGTAAAGGAAGTATCCCGTCAATGCCAACTGGATTTGCGTCGTCCTTCAATTCTGCTGATGGTCGGTAAATAAGGTAGTTTAAACGCCCCATTAGTTCCTCACTGATTTTCGATTTCTCCTATCGCTGCGCTCTTTTTTTTCTTTTTTCCCTTTTTTTGCTTTTTAGTGTAGATAATAAGTTTTTTATGTGCTTTCGACAATATAGTTGGGTTATTGTGAATCGTTAGTAGGTCATGAGATTTCAAATGCTTACAACATCTCATCTGTGTTTCTGGGTTCACTTTTTCTTCATCTGTAAGATTTGTTTTGTACTGTTGCTGTGGATATAGAAAAGTATATATGAGAACTTGTCATATTTCCTTGATCAATGGCTATACAGTTTGTGTCTATCTTTAGGCTTGGATGCCTTCTCAGAGTGTAAATCAATCACTTTCATGACTGAATCCCATCTTTTCTTGTTAAGAGCTTTTTGCAAATTCCTTAGCCAGAATTCTGAGTCTGCATTAGAAGAGTTTAGATTTGGTCTCCAAACTGTTATTACATGTTTGGTTGCAGGGATTGAGTTGGAGGGACTTTATACTGATAAGAATATCCATATCCTGGAAAAATAGAGGACCAGTTTTCCAGTGATGCAGGTTAGACCAATGTAAGGTGCTATTCTTTGGATCATATCCTCCATCGCTTGTTCCAATATAGCCACAAAATCGGAAATCCTAGGCCAGAACAACGATAAACCGGAGTAGAATAGAATTGGTAGCCACTTTTACACTATAAGGAGGTAGTCATTGAGGAGAATTAAGAGCCTAGAAGATATGGTCCCCTCTATGACCAAAAACCAGTAAGGGTCAGATGTTCCCATCCAGCTCCAGCTCAAGGTGTGGTTGAGGACCTCTTGTTGGATTTCTTGTTAAATCCAGATTCAGACTTAAATAATATAGGTTGTGTTTGTTGGTCATGATAAAGAACACGATGAGATCAGGGTTACCTAATCCGAATTAGGAGAATTAAAAATAGTAATATAAGATTTTAAGGTTGCGTTTGGTAAAGCTTAATCTGGTGTTTATGGCTTTTAGGTTTTTACTGAAGGGGTGTGTATTTTTGTGGTTATTTAGATGATTGACACCTGAATTTGGTATTATTGGCTTACACATTTCGTTTTATGGTTATTTGAATGATTGATACTGAAGGTTACACATTTAGTTTTCTCATAAAAAAGAAACAAAACAAAAAACAAAAAAACAAACAAAAAAAACAAAACAAACAAAACAAAACCAGAAGCAAAATAAACCCTAGGTTAGGTATATATGCTAGATACTTGTAAAAAAAAAAAAAAAAAAGAAAAAAAAAAAGCCGAACGCTTATTTTAAAGACATCCACAGTCAGCCAATCAGGCCATTGGGTTGCAACCAACTTAGGGATGACATGATGTTTGGTATCTATATGTTTTCGACACGTGTCGATTTCAGAATTGGTCTTGTTAGCTGCCTGTGAGGTATGGTCCACAACAAATTATCTTAGTAACAACCAATCACCAAAGGACAGGTGTACAGAGCACTAGAAACAAAAGACGAAGTCGTGGTCATGAGTTACGTCACAAGGCCTGGTACCTAATTTTTGTGTTGGAATTTTTTGGCACTGGGTTTTACCAATAAAAACTAGTTTTATCATTTTGGGATTCTCTTCTATCTTCAGTATTTGATGGGCCGAAAGTAAAGTATATCTTTGGGTAAGTTCAAAAGTATAGGTGGTCCCCTCAACAAGTGTAACTATGGAAGGAAATTTTAGTGTAGGTGGTTTGGTAAAATTAAAATTAGGGTGTGAATATGTTGAATTTTAATGTAGGCGGTTTGGTAAAATTAGTAAAATTATTGCTAATAAACAATTAGTAAAATTTATTAAAAAAAAATTTCTATTTAATGAATATAAAATAAAATTCCACTAAAAATTGAATCATTAAGTTAAATTTTAAACTAGTAAACTAAGGACTTGCTTGCTAGTGAACTAATATTTTTGCATCATGCAAATATTAGAAATGCCCCAATTATATTTTTGGATTCTTGGTAGTATATTTTCATAGTAATTTGTATTGAATCTACAAATAAAAGACAAAACGGCTTGAATTTTTGTTGTTTTAAAGTGCTCCAAAAATTATTTTATCTCTTATTAATTTGTATGCCCATTACAAATTACCATGAATATATAACATCAATTCTCCATAAAAAAAAATATAAAAAAACCCCCACAAAATATAGGCATTCCTCATATTTGCCAAATTCCCGGCTTTTGGAGTTGGGGAAAAACCAATTATCTTTTGAGCCTATAAATGATAAATCAATCACAAGGCTAGCCTTAGCTGTCACCTTTTTTTTTTTTTTTTTTTTTTTTTTTTTTTTTTTTTTTTTTTTTTTGGATTTTCATGTAAGAGGAATTGAACTCCCATCTGCCAACAACTTTACCACTCTAATTCAGTGACACTTACAATCCTAGCTATCACCTATGATAGACATAATACATGGTCCATTCCCATTAATTTATCCACAAACTTTAATGGTAGAAAAGTTTTCAAAAGAATATGTATAGTTGTATGACCACGACAAAGAAAGAAAGCTCAGTTTTGATACGGTAGTGCTAGGGCTACCGAAATCCCTACCGAATTTGCTACAGCAGGCACATTTCACGGTGAGATTCATAACACTTTAGGATGGGATGCGAAATACGAGGAGATGCAAATCACTTTGACCGTTGGATGCTTGAATGGTAGCAAATTCTGTAGGAATTTGCCGTAACTCAAGCATTACCGGTTTTGATATACCTTGTGGATGGCTGATTATTATAGGTATATTGATTTAGATCCCTCCTCACCTCATCCACTGAATGAGGAAGGTGGTGGAGGCAATAGTGAACAGTGATGTGAGCTACCTAGGCTAGGCTGCTGTGCCTGCCATAGATTCCTCTCCCTCACTACAAGGATGTCACACTCCACTAATGACATAAGCTCATGCATGCTGGCCCACTAAATTAATACAATATATATCTGCTAAACAAAAATAAGTACGTTTAAATACAAAGATACTTAAACCTTCTTTTGCCCTTAGTAATTCGTACCTAGGGATGTCAACTATAGCACCAAACATAAAGTAGGGCATATATGTGATGAGAGAAGAACCTGATTCGAATCAAAACAACAAAGGGACATATTCCAATGGATGCTAAATACACGTTTGTCTTGGATTAGGGCACCTCGGGGAGTCAACTTGGTGAGTAGTCTGTCAAACTACCGGATTGATTTGGTCATCAAACATCAGAGTATTCACGTATTTTTTTTACTAGGCGGAGGCGCTCTCCACTAAAACCCGGGGGCCTTCATCAAAGAGTTGAGAGCGAAAAGGCTTGATCACTTGGAGAGTGAGGCAATATTTTCTTAATAGCCAATCACGGAATACTCACTTTTGGTAAGCCAACTGTCAACCAATGACTGAATCATGGATACGAGTTACATCATAACAAAGTATTTATTTATGTAAATGTGGACATGGGGGTTACGTGATGAATATGTTAGTTTTGACAGTGACAACAAAGCAAAATTAGTGAAATACTCTTCTTGTATTGTTTAATGAATTGAATGATGTTCTAAAAATGGTTTCTATAGAAAACGTCTTGATTTAAGATTTCTCAATTGTTTCCAAACCGAAATTCCAACACAATCATTAATCAACATCATAAACAACATAAATTATCCGGAGCCAATCTCGGATGGGTCGATACAGAGGCATTTCTACCTAAGTTCTGCTTTTTTTTGTGAGAAGATGTTCCGAAAAAGAAAAAAAAAAATCAAAATCATCTAACTTGTTAGCTCCACTTTATTTATTGCCATTTTAGATATTAGGACCTTTGAGATGCTTAATTACATGTTGCAGCTTTAAAATCAGTGTTGTCTTTCTAGCATTCTCTCAACATGTATGAAGCTTTTTTTTCATTTTGAACGATAGTCATTTAATTATAAAAGGTCATAATTAGTATAGAGAATAAGAAAAGACAGGACACCTTGTGTCATGGACTCGTGTTGGATGGGGATATGTCCAAACATCTGGACCCCCTTTTTTTGGTTTGTCATGTCCCAGTCTGTTGTCATGCTATAGCTGCAGGGGAGATATTCATGAACCATGAGGGAGGAGCAGACAGAACAAGAATGAGATGGCTCCCAGAGCCTGTGACTGACTTAGCCTCTCACAAGTTGGCTAAAACGCCAGATTTTTTGGACTACAAACTGAGAACCATTCATTTACTTTTACCATGTGTTTTTACAACTTTTAATGTAAAACAAGGAGGCTTCAATGACACAGAGAAGCATCTATAAAATTATGAACATAATATCAGGGCTATTAGCTCTTATAGACTTAGCTCCGAGTCCCCGTAATAGTGGTTTCGGCAACCATCATAACTTGGTAAAACACCTTTGCTAGCCATCGTGGTCGTCGTTGGAACCTTGTTCCAGCAAAACGAGAAAAAAAAATCTGTTTATATCTTTTACTGTTGAGAATAGTTCCACATGGGATATAAGAGCCTTGCAAACCTAATATATAAAGATTCTGGACTACTCCACTCATTGCCTCCCACGTGGAATATGAGAACCTTGCAAACCCAATATATAAAGAGAGTGTTGTTAAAGGAGTTTTTCAAAATGTTTGGAGGATGGACAAGTTAAATGTGATTTTTTCCATCCAAATTATTACTCATTTTTACTAGGGGTGGTGTGGGGGCAAACTAACCTAACACCCATTTTCTCTCTTCACCCTACTAAAATTAAATAGTATACCCCACCCCACCCCTACCAACATCACCATCATTTTCACCACTTCTACTACTGGTCACCAGCCACTTCTTCTTTCTCCACCACCGGCCACCACTACCACCTAAAAAGGGCAAAAAAAATTCCAGATCTAAAAAAGGAAAGGTAAAAGTGAGAGAGAAGGAGAGAGAGAAACGGAGATAAAGATAGGCCAACAAGAAGGGGTAGAGGCAGGAGAAAGAAAGATGTGGGAGAGTGAAGAAGAAGAAGAAGAAGAAGAAGAAGAAGAAGAAGTGGTGGTGGTAGCCAGCGATGGAATGGTGGTGACCGGAGGTGGGGATGATGGGAGTATTTTTTGATGGGGTGTTTTTGTAGGGTTGGAGTTTTTTAAGGGTTGGAGTATTTTTTTGGGTTGGGTTGAAAAATATCAACCCATTTTTAGATGACCTCCCCTAAATAAAACTAAATCCATCCCCCTAACCTACTTAAACAATCTAGTCCACCCCCCATCTTGTTCATCCCCAAACATTTTGAGGAACTCCTTTAACAGCACCCTATAGAGATCATAGACTTCTCCACTCATTGCCAATTAGTTTTGAATAGGATGTCCAGTCTTACTATTTACGCATGCTTACCTTCTCTCAAGGATGAACCAAGGTTTTGTCCATTGGGGAAACTACAAGAGTTAATAACAGCAAACTAAACGTAATCTCTAACTAAAACGATTCGTGTAGATTAAACGAAAAGACGAAAAAAGGCAAGTTTCAACTAAACATAAGCAGATTCCATTCGTTGTTCCTTTCTTTTCCTTCAGTCTGGTTCTACAATAGTGTAGTAGCCCCTAATATGAATGATGATGCATGACCAAACCACCCATTATTCCAACGAATAGCCAATGTAATCAATCAGATGACAAATGCAAACTGAAACATAAATTCTGCACATTATGCTCACATGGCTCTCCACGCACTAACCACGAACTAGCACACAACAATTACGTGGTTTGCTCCTTAACCTCGAATGGTGGCTCGAGGAACAGATGGTAAACCAAGTTCATCTTCAGCCTGCAAAGTATTAAAAGCAAACACAGCATGAGACAAGCAAATTACTTCAAAAACTTCTTTCTTTTTCTTTTTGGCTAGTAGATACAAGAGTTAACAGTAAAGATTTCTTATGGGTAGTTCTTTCATCATTATATTTTGATCTTTGACCAATAACAATTTTTTAATCCTATCTAACTAGAAATTAGGAGTTAAGAAGTTTTCATAAACTGGATAGAACACTCCCTACGACTAGATAAATTGTTTTATTGAACTAAAGCATCAATAGTATAAAAGTATTTTTCATGCAGAAATCTATATTAATATACTGCCAAAAATTTATTACCCTTCACTTTAGTATCTACCTATTAAAAAGAAAAAGCATATACTAGAAATTGTCAATTTGTTTCTAATCTATTTTTTTTTTTTTTTATGAAGGCAAGACTGTTTCTAATCTATATTTAGCATTTAACTCAGAACATTATATGAACAACCGTCTTCCCTCTCTCTGCCATGTTTTGCTTCTGTTTTTACAAAACAAAAAGAGTACGTTTCATTGTGTAGATCACAAACATCACCGTCACATATTAGGGTTCCTATATATAATATCAATGTTTAGACACACGTGCCCAGTAGTTTCAAAAAGGCAAATTAGCACCAAGAGGCATCTAAAAAATGGTTCCTAAAGGACAGTGCAAGAGAACAGCTTTATTCGCTAGAGAAAATGCAAAAGTGCAAAAGAGCCTGCATTTAAAAAAAAGTTCTTTCCAAAATTCTTGGAAGTTCAAAAGAACAGAATGCCTATGTAACAGGTGCAAGGAAAATGTACCTGGGCATTGTTTCTGTTGGGTGGTACTGTATGGCCTGATGGTGCCGAAGGTAAGTGCAGTTCAGATTCTAAATCTGGCTCATTATCAGGTTGAAGATAAGAGGGTACGCCATCAGACTCTGTCTCCCTTCCCATGTCAGATTCCAAGGCATCAAGCTCTAATCGTAACACCACAGAAAAAAAAACAACATGAAGGACGACGATGCTAAAAGAGACCCTTTTGGCCATCATATAAACAAACAGCTGAAAAATGGAAGAAACTGATATTAACTTACCGCCCATAAGGTCGTCCTCATCAATGTCATCTGGTACACTGTAGCTTCTACCAAGGGACTCTTGAATTTCATTACTCACGTCCATCAAGTCCATCATTTCGTCTTGCATGTTCTACACATTACATGACATCAACAATCAGTTTTCAGAACATGACTGTGCCAAGGACAGTAAGGATGCAATAGGATGCCGTACTCCCCTGTGATTGAGTTCTTATGCTGGATTTGCTACTGCCTTCTAAACAGATAGCACTTATGTTTAAGTTTATCCAGCACAGAGATTTTCCTTTACCCAAACACCCTTAAAGATGGAATTTAAGAATGGTAATGGAATACATACATCAATATCTTGAATCTTCACAGTCTTCATCATTCCTTTCAACTCCTTGTTTGCAGATTTTAAAGCTGTCATCTGAAAACACAATTTAACACATAGCAAAAACCTTTAGTACCCAGATCATTAAGTCAACCCGGGACCTATTGTGATTTAAAATGGCACGGTTACAGATACGGAAACAATGTTCATGAGGCTGGTAACCAAGCCTTTTGTGTCAATAAATCGAGAGAAATTGGAAAAATATATTAAGAATTTCAAAGTATTGATAAGTAGCTGCTGTAACCTAGTAGATGAGTTGGCATATTAGTTATTATGCATTAAATTTTCATGCCTTCAAGAAAATGCATACTACATGTCCAACCTTTTCAATGATTTGGAACAATTTGCAAATTTTGTCTTTGTTTTATAAGTTCCAAGTTATAAATTCTCATTCCAAAATTATATTTTCACGTTAACTTTTTTGTTGAACATATATTTTTAATACCATAAGTTCAAAATTCATCGCCTTTGATTTTCTTGTTTTAGTTTTTTTCTCAAGTTCTTGAATGATAAATGGAATGATATTTGAACATTCCCCTCCTAAGTTTGCTTAGGGGTGAGAGCTGAAGCCTTAGATTTGTTGTCTGATTACTGATTAGTTATACATTTGAATGAAATTAAGAGCCCAACACACCTGGATAACATAAAAGGGTCGGGATCCTGGGAAGCCATGTTTGACAAAACCTTTTGACTAAAAATCCTGACCCTTGCTTTCAATCATCTGATGGTTGCAAATCTGCTGGCATGGCCCTTTCATCTATGACGTCTAAGGATTCATTTATTAGCAGATTTAAAACCATCAAATGATTGAAATCAAGTGTCGGGATTTTTTGTCAAAAATTGGCACCTAGGATCCTGACTTGATACAAAAACCCCCTTCAAGATAACTTCTTCAAATTTCAAAATAAAACAACAAAAGCATTTTAACACGTACAGTTTGTTGAGCATCTTTGATTCCCTCTGCAGCAAATGCAACCTGGTCAAGGTTAAACGTTTGATTGTAAAGCATATCACGCTGCCCTTCATACCTGATTTGAAGACAAGACATAGTAAATGCATGTCATGGAAAGGTAAAAACACATGTTAATGTTGTAAACTAGCCAACTTGTCAGAGTGCAACTATTCCATTACATCCGAGTAATCTAAATCTCATTTCAAACAAGCATTTACAATAGCCATTGCAAATAATTCGTTCTCGATGTTCTTAAGGTCAAATCTTAAGGTAGCTGAAGATGAGCTCAATTTCCCTTAAAGTATAACCAGAAGTTGCAATGAGATCCTGGATATCAGTTACTGATTACTTCTCCTGAACTAAATACATTTCTATATACAATGGAAATTAGTGAAGTAAAACATATAATCCTAAATTCTAGTGCCATACAGGACATTGCTTGGAAGTGTGAGAAAGAACATGACCAGATGGATCAATACCTGATGAGTGAAAATTAATTTTCAAAAGCTATCTAGTGTTTTGAGGCATATGCCCACCTTGGCAAAGCTCCATTACAGGTGAGTGTTTTCAAATTTCCTGGATGCTCGAGTGACTATGCCTTTCTTCCAGTAGGAAATTAAATTTCCCACTTTTATTCCATTACAACAACACAAAATTACATTTATAAGATGCTCCATAATCCAAATTAATCAGAGTTTTATTCCTATTTCCTGTACATAAGCTTTCTTATTGAATTCTTTTTTTCGCAAGGTTTGTTATTGATTTATTGTAGTCTTGGGCCCATAGGCCCTATACATCTTAGTTTTTTATTACAAAAACATGTGGAAGATCCTGACTTCTCCTTTCTTCCCTCATTACACTCATGTGCTTCAGAAAAGAAATTTTCCAACTATGAGTTTTAAGCTCAATCCCAAGTGCAAAATGCTAAATCTAGAAGTACCCTAGAATCTGTAGTATATATTTGAAGAAGAAATTCTGATCCTTAAACATTAACGGGACCACTATAATCTAACAAGTAGATGTTTCAACTGTAAAGATCCAGCAAAAAGAATATAAATGAAGGTTTGGGGCTCTCACTATGTAAGTTCACAGAGAAGATGTAAAGACAAAGACCATTATACAACATATTAGTAGATTCCAATCAATGATTTCGTAACTATATAACCTTCCAAATGAACCAATTAAGGAGATACTTCTCTAGACAACAAATGTATTTCAATTACATGTCCTAAGCCAATTGACTGGAGATATCAAAAACAAATAAACACAGTTTATATGAGCAATAGCAGGTGAAGGGTACTAACATTCGCTTTTGCTTGAGAACCCTCATAGCCCGCGCTTTCACAGCTTCTTGAGCAGGACCCGGTCGTGTTTTTTTAATCTGTTCTTTATATCTACTAAGCTCAGCATCAAGCCTTTTGATCTTCTCATCAACACTTTCACCTCTTTTACCAATCTGGAAAGAGTTCATGACATCAGACCAAAGAAAACGAAACAAAAGAAACTGAGTTGAAAGAATGTAGTTATGGAATTGCTCATATATAAGAGGTAAACACCACCAATATATATACTTTCAATTCTTTTTTATTGGTAAGAATATATACATATATATATAGTTTAACATTTTAAGGCTGCTAAAAATGTTCACGGAAGAAACTCATGAACTATATTTACCCATGACATACAAAGCATACATCAGACGATTCACACCTTACATGCAAAACAAGAGATCGTAGATTTTCTTCTTTTTTCTATCTTTAGTTGATTTCTACCAATCCACATCATTTGAGATCTTCTAGATGGAATCAATAAAGCTTTAACAATCGATATGTGTACAGGTCAGGCATTCTAAACGGAAGTGAATATATATATATATATGAAGAGGGATATTGCACCATGCCTTATTGCACCACTTTGTTTTTGTGGGGCCCACATTGAGATGATGTAAGGGCTAATTTTCGGTGAGGGTGGTCTCCTCACCATGTCTATTATCATATCCGAAAATCAACCCATTCTACAACTTCTAACCCCCTCAAATCATCTCATAAAAAATACGTAAACTTTAGGCATCTTTCTTAGCCATTGATTTTTCTATGAACTTTTCATGAGGTTAGAAGTTTTAGAATGGGCTAATTCTTGAAGATGATGACCTACATAGTGAGGAAAACATACTCATCGAACATTAGCCCTAGGATCATTTTCATGTGTACAACATTTTATCGCAAAAAAATAAGTGGTGCAATAGTGGTGCAGTTGAGCAAAAAGTTGGTTGGAAATTTAGTTGCAAATAAGCAATCTATTTTACTGTTAATTTTCAATGGGAAGATGAATGGGTTAGAAGTCTTTGAAAGCTAGCATATACGCCATCTTGATGCATGTTTTATTTATAATATATTCTACAATAAGAACTTGTTATAATACACATCTGAGATTTCTTATACCACGAAACACCAAGATGAATATAAGGAGGAAGAGGGGAAAAAATAGGGCAACAGCATAACAAGAAATGAGAAACATACAAGAAGAAGCAACCATGCAATATCTTCTGTCGTTATAGGGACCAGATTTTGTCAATACAGGTCCATTGAGCATTTTGAAGTAATCCGTACTATGCAAATGAGATATATCATATATGTTTCGTAACCTTGTTCTTTTTGTTGGCCTGCCAGAATATCCTTAGGAGTTGCCAAAGTATCACATTGATTTGCTAACTCCACCAACCTGATACTAATTTTGTAGGTTTGCATAAATCAGTTGCGTTTGGGTGGGAAATTCAGACCCAAAAGAATTCTATCTCGATTTCAGGATGGGAAAACTCCGACAATTTGATCCGTTGTTCATGGACAGCTTTTTCTTTCCTATTTCCTGTCTATAAATGCTTCTTAACAATTGTCAGTCATTTGTGTTTAACATTTTTTCATTGGCGGGGTGGTGAATTAAGTCTGTAAGGAACTTCAGTTTTATATGATAGGAGGAGAATGGGTTGAGGTAATTCCTGAACAACTTTAATGTGGACAGTTGGAACCAACATATTGCATACCAGACCTTGGATTAAAATTCTTGATTGAAGAAAATAAGGACATTTTTCACTTAATTTAAGCACTTACTGAATTTTAGGATTTTTTGTGTTAAGTGTTGAATATATATTTTGGTAGGATTTATAGGAACACTAAATGGAGTTTTTCGCTTAAAACAAGAGATTCACGAACACAACCAATTCTCCAATGGTTTTGGAAAAATTTGTCCTTTGTCATTCCCATAGATGTAGTATTCTGATATCTGTTTTGCATTACAAACAATCTGCCCTAATCCTTAAAAGGTAAAATTTACCTAAATTTAACTACGTAGCAAGAAAGAACATAACAATTAACACTTCAAAACTCTGCACCTTATTTCTATACAAAATTCACCAATATTGAGCAGAATTCGTTTCTTCCATATCAGCAACATAAATCAAAGCTCCAGTACAACAGAACAAACTAAAGCGAACAATCAACCGCAATACCTAATCGAGAAGAGAGAGAGAGAGAGAGAGAGAGAGAGAGAGAGAGAGAGAGAGAGAGGAGATCGATAAAAACTTACCCGATCAGTGGCATCTTGAATTGACGGAGGCGGCTCTTTCTCCTTCTTCACACCGAAAACTCTCCTCATCTTCTCCTTTTCTCAGAGCTTCTCTGGTCGATCAAGAGAACAACAGTACAAAATCCCTAAAACACTGAGAAAAATCTAATGTGAATCGAAGTTAGGGTTTGAAGAAGAAGAATGACGGAGATTATGAAATCTATTACTTTTATTATTTTAATGCCACGGAAAGGGAAGAACAGAACTGGTCAGATTTTCGTACTTATTATAAAGACGAAGGAAGTAGGAAGGGAACGGAAGGATCAGCGAAGTTCCCGAAGACGTAACTTTAAATTATACATATCTCCTAATTTACTCAACCGTTACTTCTTTTAACTGAGACGACTTTGGAAGAAATACGGTGTATAAAAATTAAAAAGAAAAAGAAAAAGAAATTCGTATTTACATGTGTAAACTTATATTTCAACCCACCATATTGGTCGATTCTACGTACCCAAAATAAAGAAAAACGAGTTGATTTTGTACAGCTAACGACGTAATTACAAACATATGGACATTTTGCTCAATAGTTATCCATCCTATAAATCTTTAATAGTAAGAAGTCTTGAGATTAGAACTTCTCAATCGTAGTATTGTCGTTAAGTTTGTTCTATATAATCAGATAATAAATATAGATATACCATTGATAGTGATTTCTCTACGTCGTTGGTGGCACTTTCTTGCGACCAATGGTGATGATGTTACTAGCGGCTTTTCTGCGCTTCTCACATGTCTATGATGTGTAACTACACCTTGATGGGAAAAAAAAAGAACTACGCAATCGAATAAATAGTCTATTTGGTCTATAGAAGCAACATACTATTTTTTTTCTATAAAATATGTATTATTGGGTCTATGGAGACTGGGTGGTGGGTTGAATAATCCAATGCCATTAACATAAGGGATAAATATTTCAACCTGCATTGGCAATCCTTTCCAAATAACCGACAGAGTAAAATTCATAAAATGGTATGTCAATTATATTGATTAGACATCCTTTTGGCACATTGGTTTTGTAAATTAGACAAGCTATTTTGTCTGTTAGCTCTGCTGAAGTGGTAGCCCATGTTGTAAGATAGTCCCACAACCATAACCTTACCAAAAAAATTGATTAATTGGGTTAGATAAATGTGATCTACCCTTAATTAGACCTGCATAATTATGCAATAAATATTATGGCGTCTCTCTCTGTAAAAGTTGGAGCTTTAAATAAAGTGGTTGTTTGACAATTATAATATAGATGTAGAAGAGATTATTGACATTGTTAAAAGAAAAAAAATGATAAAGTTAGTTTTTTTTTTTGTGTTAAAGTTTATTTTTATTTATTATTATTTTGATATGGCCAAAGCCTACACCAAAGTGGACTAGAGCTCTACTGGGGATGACTTAGGGTGTTTGGCAACCGAAAGCAGAAGTGCTTTTGCTTCTAAAAAAAGTAAGTGCTCCTGAGAAGTCAAAAATAAATAGGAACTTTTATGATAAACTACTGACTTATAAGTCCAAATAATGATAAGTTATTAGTTTTTACGCGAGACTCAAGGAGAAGCAACTTCTGAGAAGTAGACAAACAAAAAAAATTTGCTTAAGAAAAAAGTAACTTTTTTATTTTTAGAAGTCACTTTGAAAAAAGTTACCAAACATGTTTTATTTTTTATTTTTTTTGACTTATGTAAATCAAAAAGTAACTTCTTAAGTGGTTGCCAAACATCCTCTAAGGAGAGAAAAAAAAGGAATTTTGTCAAAAATTGTGCAACCTTATAATTATTGTATTTATCTAATTTTATATCCCAATCTCCTCAACATATCATCATTCTTCAAACATACTTTTTTTTATTTTATATTTTTTTTAAAGCCAAGCCAACAAAGGATACTGAAACCCAAGTTTTAACAAATTATTTAAAACAGGCCTTATAAGCTTTTGGCTCATTTTCATAATTCCTTAAGCTAATAAAAAAGTAACTTTTAGCTTTTGGCTCATTCTCATATGGAATTTCTTTTGTGTACATGTTTCCTCAGCCCATATGAAAATGAAAAAAAACAAAAAATGAAAATGAAATAAATATATATATTGTTTTGGTGAAAACTGAAAACGCCGCACTAAAATATATTACTTTCTTGCAACATTGAAGACATCGAACAAAAGAAAGTATCCAATCAAAATTATTGAGTATCCCCCACCAACGTTTACAATTTACATCCAAAATTAATTAAACTAGTTTTAATTTGCTAAAAATAAAATAAAAAACAGGCACTAAACTCTTTTACTGTTAAGCTTGCGATGCAAAATCTTCTCCTCCACCCTCTTTGCCACCTCCACTTTCCTGTACATATTACACGCCCCTAACAACGCCCCCCACACTCCATCATCAGGTTCCACCTCCATTTCATTAACCAACGCCTCCGCTTCTTCCACGTGTCCCGCTCTTCCCAACATATCCACCATACACGTGTAATGCTCCACCCCAGGCTTCAACCCAAACCTCCCTTCCATCATCTCAAAAAACTTCCTCCCCATCTCCATCCTACCTCCATGACTACACGCCGTCAAAATCGACGTAAATGTAGCACCGTCCGGTGACTCTCCGGCCACCAACATCTCTTCAAACAAACCCAAAACCTCACCGGACGTCCCATGCATTCCGTACCCAGAAATCATCGCCGACCACGTAATCAAATTCCTTTCAGGCATTTTATCGAACACTTGGCGGGCTGCTTCTAAATCACCACATTTAGAATACATAGAGATCAAAGCATTAGATGTTGCTAGGTCGTAGAAAAACCCATGTTTGAAGACAGCCACGTGGGCTTTCCGACCGAGATGAAGAGAAGAGAGGCCGGCGCAAGATTTGAGGACTGAAGGTAATGTGTGGAGGTCGAGTTGCTTGCGTTGAAGAGTCATATGACGGTAAAAATTGAGGGATTTACGAAAGAGGTTTACAGAGGCGTAGCCTCTGATCATGGAGTTGTACAGGAAGGTGGATTGACGATTAGTACGGTTGAAGATGAAGACTGCTTCTTCCATTTGTGCGCAGGATGCGTAGGAAGAGACGAGCTTAGCACGGATGAAATCGTGATGGCAAATTCCAACGGTCAGGATTGTCGCATGGATTTGTTTTAATTTTTTTAAGTTCTTTATGGACGAACATGATTCGATTAGAGATGCGTAGTATGGAATATCGAGTGGGGTGCGCATGTTAAAAACAAAACGACGTTAAACGAAATGAAATCCTGCTGCAAAAAAATCAAAATGATGCTGGTCTTAAAAGTTTAAAACCGTCTCTAATCAAACATTGATTTGATGCACCTCCACCATCTTATGCCAGGTGGAAGATTCCATTTGGACCCACTGATCCATAAATATACGGACCATTATGATCTGACTAGTATCCCACTGATCTGATCGGCAACTTTTACGCGTTATGACTTTTTGACAGTTTTACGTGTGTATACGTGTACAAATTGGTGGGGTCCTGCGTAGGTCCATCAATTGGTAAAGAGTGGGCCCACCAGTTTAGGATGTTGATTAATTAAATCTAACGACGTAGATTGAAGGAGAGGAACCAAAACGTTTAAAGTCAGATTATATATATTAAAGCAGTAATCAAAATAATACACGTATACGTGTATGTATTCCCAAAAAGTACAATTATGTCCTTTGCGAGTGCTTACACAACAAAGAAACAGTTGTTTTACGTTGTATTTCTATCTATCAACACCGTTCCATCCGTCTCTCGAACGACTACGGAGTTTGGGGCTTTTTGGGACCACCGCCGTGATGGTGCAACGGGTCAGGTCCTGAAGGAACGGTCCTCAAATCCCTACCATCTACATTGGGGCCACCATGTTGATCCAACGGTGGGAAACTCGTAAAAACCTCCTCCGACGACGACGAAGTAGAATCATGCAAAAGCTGGAAGAACATTTTACAAAGTTATATGATAAAAAAAGCAAATTAAACAAAACACGACAAAAAATACGAAACCTTTCTGCTGTGATGAATTGGTGCAGACATCTCCTCCTCCGGAATGCAGCCACCGTACCCGATACGACAGTCTGCAAAACACCAGAATCCAGAACAGGCAACCAATTAAAATTTTTTTTGGCAATATGAATTGGTAACCGAAGTTGAAAATCATTGTATTTTGCAGAGTAATGCCTGCTATCTTTGAAGAATGCTCCATTAATCCAATGTTTTTTGGAAAAACCCTAATCATGCATGTTTTCTACTATATGTACTAGGGTTAGCTAGATAAGCATCAACTAATTAATCTTATCATATATATGTAGTAACCTACATGCATGGGATGAAAATGAAGAAATAAATTTAGGGAAACTATATATAAAGATGAGTAGTAGTAGTACTGACCTGAAACATTTTTAAACACCAAAACGAGAGCCACCGTAAGAGCTAAATACAACACTATAAACCGAACCGCCATTATCAGAAACCCTAAAAATGAGCAAGCTAGCTAAGAGTATTACGCAGGTTTAAGACTTTGAATGCAGCAGGAGTTCTAGAGAGAGAGAGAGAGAGAGAGAGAGAGAGAGAGAGAGAGAATGAAGTAGCTATACTAGTAGTTGCAGATCGATGAACAAAAGGAATAAGATGAGGTTCGATTTATAGAAGGGTTTGATATCTTGAAATCCAATAAATGATTGCTTATGCAGCCGTTTCTGGACGAATGATTTGACACACACACACAGAGACACCCGTCAGTAATAAGATAAATAAATAAAGAAGATCTTTACCCTAATTATTATTGATGACAGCTCGCCGACGGTAGTAAAACATCCACAACCCCAACAACGTCATTTGCAGCACCCCAATGTCATCTCCCACGTCATTTGACACGTGCCTACACTCATTCTTATACACGTGCCGATTTGATTTCCTATCCCTAGCTAGTTGATTCCGTATCTAACGGGGGGTGATAGAGGATGACGGCAACCCAAGGTAATGATCGTACGGGCGTCAAGTGGTATTTTCCGTTATTGCGACGAATCTTGGAGGGGGATTTTCTATCTTGTCATGGATTTTGCTTTTTTGGGGACGGACGAAAACTGTGACGATTATTTATACCCTGTAGCTCTGTCTTTTTCTCTCTCTACTCTCTCTCTCTCTAACTCTCTCTTTTTCTCTCTCTACTCTCTCTCTCTCTCTCTAACTCTCTCTCTCTCTCTCTCTGGGGTATAAACTTGCTTACCAAATCGAAGCAGATAGACGGCGATGGAAGTCTATTTCTTATGACTAGACTACCCTTTTTAGTGCCTGGTTGTAAAGGTCATTTCATTTGTAAAGGTCATTTGGAGAGAGAGGGAGAGCTAGTGTTTTCTCCTTTTGGCAAGAGAGAAAACAGTAGTTGAAGTCTATAATACTAGATTGGCAAAAAAACGCAACACACCTTCTTTGTTTTAGCAAAAAAACGTAAAATGAAGAAAAGTCCAGGTTGTATCCCTTAAAACTTCCAACTCAATCAAAAGTTAGTAAAAACCAAACGAATTTTTTGAGGCATCAACTATACTGTTAATTTGCAGTTGAATTTTGATGAAGTTAGAAGTTTTAGAATGATGTGATGTTTGCTGCGGAATGATGTGATGTTTGGTGCGGATGATTTATATAGTAGAGACTTCGTTCACACCGTAAATTAATCCTTGAATCATCTCTATTTGGGCCCTACAAATATATTGGGTAAATGATCTTTCTCATGTAATTTATATGCAAAATAGTGAAATATACACATGTATTTGACTCGAGTTCCTTAGTCTATGAATTAGTAACACTATCTATATAACAAAGGAGAACAAAGGGGGGTGGGTCAACATAACCCCCACATCCTAAATTTTTTTGAGGGTGGGTGAATATAACCCTACACCCTAAATGACCAAAATAACCTTATATTTTTTACGAAAATACCGGATGTATTCTGTAGGCGTAGTAAATGACCAAACAGTTGAATCGCGTGGAGTGGATCCAAGGTCGCGGGGAGAAAGGACAATTAATTTCCACAAGCTAAATGACTGGAATACTTTTTTTTTACGAGCAATTGAACTGTGCGGTAGGCACAGCGATATTGCTAGTCCCATACAAAGCCCAACAAACAAACAGGTAATAATTTAATATTCTGCAAGAAGAACTTAAACAGAAAAATGGAATCAAAATAGCAGATGAAATATAAATAAACCCCATTTATTTAACTCTCAGGTTTAGATTGCAGAACATGAGTTACATGAGGTTCTATATATCCTAATTTATATGCCAATTACATTATATTTGAATCAGGTTCCTCACTCTATGGTTAAGTGGTAAGAATTTTCAATCCAAAGCCCAATCAACAAACATTGTAAACACTTATATTTTGCAACAACAGATCATACAGAAAACATGGACTCAAAATAGAAGATGATTGAAATGTTAACACACCCCCCATTCATTCAATTCTAATTAGGTTTTAGAGTGGAAAACATGAGGTATCTATCCCCATTTGCTTCCTTGTCTTCCCCACAAACTGATCACTGGATTTCATGAATCCGGGGATGCGTCCAATCATAGTAGTCATGGGGTACTGCACCACTGCATCTTTCCTTCCTAAGGACACAATTGCCATATCTGGACCGGCCTTGTAAGTTGCCATCTTGCTCTCTTTTCCTCCATATATTAACAATTTCAAGTTCTTGGCTGTTACCATGGCATGCTGCATCGCGAAGAACCCTTGTTTGATTTCCTGTTGAAGATGAATATAATCAAATTTAGCTCTATTTCGACACGAATTAGCATGCTTACCCTCACATACAAGCAAAAACAAATATGCAATTCCCAAATAAGACTAAGCATTAGGTGTACCACTTTCCCTGACCACATGATGTAGCAGCTGAATTGTACATGACACATCAGCTAACATGGTAGGAAAAAGGTTGCACGATAACATGAGCTGCCACAATGGTCAGAAAGGCAGTACATCTAGCATTACTCAATAATACTAGCTAGAGTACTTACCGGGATGTCAGTAATATCTCCAATGGCAAAGACATTTTTCCGGCCCTTGATCCTTAGGTGCTCATCAACCATCAATCTTCCTCCAGCATCCAAAGCATCTTTTAACACAGACTCTTTGATCCATGACGAACCCAATGGTACTCCTGCGCAAAAGAAGTGGCAATCTGCCGTGATAGTTTCTCCTTTTGAAGTCTGATATGTTTTAGCTCCATCTGAATGAGAGTTTAAATCGACTGTTTGACCCAAAATCACCTCAACATTCTTCGAGGTCAACCAATCTAGAGTCTTGCGAGAAGCCTTCACTCCCATGAAGTCTAGCAACCTCGAATTTTTGTGAACTAGAGTCACTTTCTTCTCAGGGAAATCGACAGCAATCTCTCCAGCAAGTTCAACACCAGTAGACCCTCCTCCGACGATTAAGACCGAGTTTGCAGACTTTATCTTCTCATAATCTGTCATAAGAAAGGATTGGAGTTGATTAATTGAACCATGTACACCTATAAAGTTTAGATGTTGTGCCTAGAATTTATGTCTATACATACCTTCTTCATACTGTTCAAGCCTCATACTTCTGGTTTTGGGATAAGAATCGTTGTTGCCGGTAGCAATGACAAGATAGTCATAGGGAATCAGATGGCCATCAGAAGTTAATACTCCTGTCTCTGTGACGCCAACCGCATAAGATACGACAATACGCCCATTAGTGAAGTAATCGCTGTGTTTGACCACAGATCTCTCCGCAAACGAAGGCTCCACTTTTGCTCTCAGGTTTGCATATGTGATCTCAAAATACTCCTTCCTGTTTTGATATTAACACCCAAAACAAATTAAGAGAAACATTTACACTAAGGCTCTGCTTAGTACACCGTGAATATTCGCAAATGCGAAAATTCATGGTCCTTGTAGGTGCTAATTAAAATTCTATAAATTAGAAAAAAATAAATAAAATTTTTTAGATTATTTATTTTGTAAACCCATTGCAAATCCCAACAAATATTTACTATTACATGCCCTCATCAATCACCTACAAACACATGATGAACAGTGAATTTTCGTATTTGCCAATATTCACGGTTTATGAAGCAGGGCTTAAATATATTTTGTGATAAAAATGAAAACAAAAATGATGTTCATAGGAGAAACTTCAGCACCAGTTAGAAGGCTCTAAAAATGGTTGAGGAAGGAATGAATGACCAAATGATACATGCCTTGACACAAGACATAACTCTGTACAGTTGAAAAGCTGAAAAGGGTTCATGTCATCAACCACATTAATTTGGAAGAAGGTGGGTATGATATATAATATAGATATTAGATATGACTCTAAAGCGGTTATGTAGCAGAGTTTTTGACAACCAGAGAGTAAGCCCAAACAAAAAGGCTGTATTGGTTATCAGTATCCTAAGATATCTTACTCTGGCAGCTAAAGCTAAGTAATTGCTTTTTACACAGACGACGATCCGGCTGGTAAGTTTCAAAATTATTAACACCCCTCCAATTGTTTATAAATTAGATTACCAAAATGCATGACTGCTAGGTGCTAGTTACTTCATGATTTCTACTTGACAGCGTCAGTTCTTCGTGTCTAAAGAAATTTAACTAGAACACTGATAATGTAGCAATTAAGTTAGCGATTTCCATCCAAACTTGGATCAACTACTCTACACCATCAGAGCTATGAAGGGTTTCATATGATGAATTTTTGGTTGAACATTTACATACCCACATTATTTCCAGTTCTCTGGTTTATTATATAATTTCGTTTTATTTCATGAATTATTCTAAAAATCCTACCTTTTTTTTTTTCTTATAAAACAAACACAACTTAGAAATCTCAAACTTAATTTTTTTTACTGACCCTTCCCCTGTCCAAGATGAAATTTCAAAGCAACTGAGATACAATCATGTTCATAACAAGTGCCTTGAGGAGATAGTACTATTCAGATAAAACCCAATAATTCATACCAATAAAGGTCAGTAGAAATTGGGGGACTTTAAAAAGAAACAAATTCCCAATTTCAAATAATTCGTTTAAAAAGACATTTTATTCTTGTTCTTTCATCTCTATCTGATTCTAAAGAATGATTACAATAATAATCACGATATAGAAATAAAAAAAAAAAAAGACCAAGGAAGAGGCTTACGGATCAATGAGAACGACATCAGCATGAAATTGAAGAGATTTAGCAAGGAGGGCCCCAGAAATTCCCCCTCCGACCACCACCACTTTCTTTTTTCCCTCTTTCGACGACATGGAAAAATACAACGAATCACTAGCAGTGAATCAGATATTAAAACCCTTTAGAGAGAGAAAATCAAACCCTTTAGAGAGAGAAAATCAAAGACTAATGGGTGTGAATTCTTTTGAGTGTAAATGAAAGATTGAATTATTGGAGATGTAAAGGGAATTAAGTAATATATATATATATAGTTTGAACCAAAAACAAGTTGGTATCATGGTATCAAAGTTTTCTTGACGATTAAGCATTGAAGAAGACTTCAAACCATCCATTTTTTTTAGTCTTTTTTTTCTTTGACCAGTCTCCATCTTCTAGAAACAAATAGCGTTTCTTCGTTGCCCACCACTCCAGTCTTCAAATCTTCAATTTTATTTTCTCAAAACCCTCCGTTCAAATTAAATTCTTATCAGAATAATCTAGGGTTTTGGTTTTTGATCTTTTTTTAGTATATTAAATCATCTTATCTGGTTGGTTTTTGAACTGGTGAAGAAGTTTGGGTCTTTTTGGATTATTAGGCAAATTCTAAACCCTAATTCTGGAAAGAGTAGACTAGTCGTTATTTTCTTTTCAGTTATGTAAAACGCGACAAAAGAATAGTCGTTATCGATGATGTTCTCCCTTGACCTAGCGTGATCGATCCTTTACCTCATTTACTCTAGAAAATTTAGAGCTGGCAAAACTTGATTCGACCCACGGGTCGATTCTAACTCTAACTCATTTCAAATTCATCTTAATCCAACCCATGGCTAAATTTAGAGTTAAATATTCCTAATTCGTCAACCCTAATGAGTTAGGGTTGGCCC
Organism: Macleaya cordata; assembly: GCA_002174775.1. Taxonomy (NCBI): domain Eukaryota; kingdom Viridiplantae; phylum Streptophyta; class Magnoliopsida; order Ranunculales; family Papaveraceae; genus Macleaya; species Macleaya cordata. The sequence continues at coordinate 454,921 of MVGT01002634.1, read as the reverse complement.
TGTCTTATTGTCTTATTTTTGTGTACATCAAAGTCAAACTAGTTTTTTTTTTTTATCGATAAAACAAGCGAATAACATAAATAAAGGAGAATGTACAAGTATACAAAGTCAAACTAGTTAAATTAGTTAAGGTTGGATTTGAATGTGTCCCATGGGTTCAAAGTTCTATATAAAATAATAATTATTAAATTATTTATAAGATAATTTGACCTAAAATTAATTTTGTTTGAAAATTTTCTGAAGTGAAGAAATCAACAAAGAAAAGACCACAATTATAAAATAAATTTATTATTTTTTAATATAACTAGGTTTAATAGAGTTACTTATGGTCAAGGATTACCCGCCACTCTAAACCAGATTAGCCCTAACCCTAGCTCGGTCGCGCACCCACGACAGCTGGAAGTGGACAGAGGAGAAACAGCAGCTTCGGCAATTCCAGGTAGGTTCGTAAAATTCCGAACCTAAAAAGTCCGAAGAACAAAGCCGATGAGGCGATGACAGAAACAAAGTCTCTCTTTTTCTCTCTCTTGGGCTTGACCTTCAAGCAAACCAAGGCAAGGAGGTGACTATATATAAATATATCCTTACACGAATCTCCATTACTTCTATCTTCAAATCTTCTCCATCCCCATTACATATCCATTCACAAGAATTCAAACTCTCTAGTCTTGGATTTTCTTTCTATATCTAGGGTTTGATCTTTGATTCATCGTGAGCGATTCATCATAGTTTTTTAATGGCGTCGTCAGCAGGGAAGAGGGTGGTGGTGGTTGGAGGCGGAACTGCTGGGGGACTCCTCGCTAAAACTCTTCAATTTCAAGCTGATGTCGTTCTCATCGACCCGTAAGCTTATTCCTCTCTTGCTTTCTAAATTCTTTTTATACGAATTACTCGAAATTGGAAAATTGTTTGTTTGTTTTTTTTTTGCCCAATTTCATTAGAACTTTATTAGTACGAATTGATTGATGGGTTTTTAATCTAAAGAGTATTAGCAGAAGGCACTTGTTATGAATTTGAAACTCAGTTGCTTTGAAATTATAACAGAGGAGGGCTTTGTGAACATTCAATACGCTAAGTTGTGTTTATTTTTATAGAAAAAAAAAGGTTTGATTTTTGTAATAACTTCAAGTGATAAAAATGAAATTATAAGCAAGAGAACTGGAAATGATGGTGCTGGTGCCTGGCGGTGGTGGTGGGTATGTTCAACCAGAAAGTCATCATCTGAAATATCTGTTAGCTGTAATGGTAGAGAGTAGACAACTAGATCCAAGTTTGGGTGGAACTTGCCAACTTTTGTTAGATTATCAAGTAATCAACCGATTCAAGCCTATAGTTAGCCGAGTAATGCTACGGGGACTGAAAGGTTCACCTGAAAACTTTAACCGGCTTCAATATCAGCTGTGGATGCACGTGATCAGGTATATTGAGAATCCCGAGGATCCCTGCAATTCACCCATCCACGGTTGGTATTCATTCATTTAAAGGTTAACCGAATCGGTTAACATAGCATTACTAATAGTTAGCCTTCTATAGACACGGCGGAATGACACCGTCAAATAGGCATCATAATTATTCTATGGGGTTCACTTGAGGACTCATCCAAAAAATTTTAATGGGATAGGCATTCCGTAGTTCAAAGTTAATTTATATGTTTTCTTCTTTTTATATTTATTTTTCATTCCTCCTTTGTAACATGAAATATTTGATTCAATTGTTTGTCACTGCTTTGGGTGTTAAAATCAAAACAGCAAGGAGTATTTTGAGATCACATGGGCGAGCCTGAGAGCAAAAGTGGAGCCTCCAGTTGCGGAGAGGTCCACTTTCAAACACAGCGATTACTTCACAAATGGGCGTATTGTCATATCTTATGCGGTTGGCATCACAGAGACAGAAGTATTAACCTCTGATGGCCAACAGATACCCTATGACTATCTTGTCGTCGCCTCTGGCCATGACGACTGTGTTCCCAGAAACAGAAGTGAGAGGCTTGAAGAATACCAAACAGGTATAGAGACATATAAATTATAGGCACAGAAAGATGACACTCACATCCTAAAAGTTATTCATTGTTCAATAAACTCCAATCCTTTCTTTATGACAGAAAACGAGAAGATAAAGTCTGCAGACTCGATCTTAATCATTGGAGGAGGGCCTACTGGTGTTGAACTTGCTGCAGAGATTGCTGTCGACTTCCCTGAGAAGAAAGTGACTCTGGTTCACAATAAACCGAGGTTGCTAGATTTCATTGGACCCAAGGCTTCTCGCAAGACTCTAGATTGGTTAACGTCAAAGAAGGTTGAAGTGATTTTGGGTCAATCTGTCGATTTAAACTCTCATTCTGATGGAGATAGAACATATCAGACATCAGGCGGAGAAACCATCGAAGCAGATCGCCACTTCTTATGCATAGGAAGACCATTGAGTACGTCATGGATCAAAGAGTCTGTGTTGAAAAATGCTGTGGATGCTCGAGGAAGATTGATGGTTGATGAACACCTTAGGGTCAAGGGTTGCAAAAATGTATTTGCCATTGGAGATATTACTGACGTCCCGGTAAGTCTAACTAGTATTATTTGGCAATTAGTTTTTTTTTTTTTTTTTGCTTGTTTGTGAGATGCCCTTTTGTGAAATAATAAGCATGTAAATTGAGTTCCATTTGGTTATCTTCATCTTCAACAGGAATTGAAACAAGGGTACTTGGCACAGAGTCATGCCATGTTAACAGCCAAGAACTTGAAGTTGTTGATGAATGGAGGAAAAGAAAGCAAGATGGCAAAGTACAAGCCCGCTTCAGAAATGGCAATTGTTTCCCTCGGAAGGAAAGAAGGTGTGGCGCAACTCCCCTTCGCTACAATTATTGGATGCTTTCCTGGCATGCTCAAATCCAAGGATCTGTTTGTTGGGAAGACAAGGAAGCAAATGGGACTAAAATAAAATGTTGAGTAGTCTAAGACTCTAAACCTCAGAGTTGAATCAACGGGGTATATGTTTATATTTTATCTCCTATTTTGATTCCATTTTTCTGTATAATTTCTTCTTTTACAAGTTGTATTACCTGTTTGTTGGTTGGGCTTTGTATTGGATATTCTTACTACTCATCCACTGAATAAGGAACCTGATTCCAATATACTGTATTTGGCATATAAATTAGGATAGAACCTCATGCTGTGTTGATGTGCTTTGGTATTTTACTTTTTGTCACAAGGGTAGTCTTGTCTTTTCCTTTTTTGTTGTTGTGTAATTTACCTCTTGGGCTCTCTTGTGGAGCTATTTGTTATGTTTGAAAGAAGTTTTAGTGAGAGAAATTTTGTGTAATCCTTTTGGGTCAAGGAAAAACCCTAAAATCCCTTTTGAGTGAAATGTGTGTTTATATTTCATCTCCTATTTTGATTCCATTCTTCTGTATAATCTCTTGCAAAATATAATATGAAAGACTGATACATCAAAAATAGCATATATCAAACTTTGCAGTAAAAAGAAAAGGAGGCATCTCTCTAACCCCTCTGAAAGTGCCTTTTTTTAAAGAAAAAAAAAAATCTAAAACACCTTACAATGAATTGGTTTTAGTTGTTGGAGGTCTAATTTTGGATTTGTTCTTTTAAAATAGGGCCAAAAATTTCTTTGGGATGGGACACTAAAATAAATTAGAATGATGTAAATTTTTGTGATTAAGGCTCTGCTTGGTATGCAGAAAAAATTTGCAGAATGCAAATTATCACAGCTGTGGTAGTGGTAGTTTGCATAGACAAACAGGGTCATAGATATCCTAACTAGCACCAAGCAGCTAATTTATCAATTTGACGGGAAATAACTGCAAATGCAAATTTTTCTTACATACTAAACAGGGTCTAAGGTTTACGTGGTGAGACACAAGTCAATGTAAACCTGTTGTAAGAAAAATAAGTAAAGAAAAAATGAGATGAAGAACATAATATGTAGATCAAAAGTTACCCATTACTAGGGGATGTTGTTAAAAGGGCTCTCAAAATATGTTGGAAAAAGAATACTCATGCTCAAATTTTATTGTTTATTCAATGAAAATATAATTTGAACTCAAATATGTACCATTAACAACCACAGACCTTATTAATGAGTTTCAACTTTCAACTAGTTTGGGCACTTAGCCCCACCAACTTTCTATGTACATTCGTCCATGTGTTCCTCCGAGCTTGATGCTTATCTAATGGACAAATTTTTTCAAGATCTTGGGTCTGGTGTAAATTTAATTTTTGTTGGATGATGACTCCGATAAAAATAAAAAAAATAAAAAAAAAACTGTTGGATGATGACAAGTGGTGGTAATGATGAAAAAACTGTGGGTAGAAAAAAGTTCCCACTAGGATGAGATCGGGCATACAACTAGGTATTGAAATTACCTAAATACCCTCCTTGTGTTTTTCTCTTGCTGTGTGTTGATTCCGAGTTCTCCCATAGAAGGAGTTTTTCTTCAAATCCAGTGCGACGGATACCGCTGAAAACAGGCGCAGATAAAAGAAGACCAAGCGGGTGGCAGATCCAACTTCGAAGGGCACAAACGGAAGATCAGGTGTTGTAGAGAATTCAGATGAAAACTATGGTTTTTGGAATTGAAATTAGAGACTTTAGGTTTTCTAGAACTGAAAATTAGGGTTTGAGAGAGATCCAACTTCTCCTTGTCTGTTTTTTTATGTTAAGTGTTGTTTCATAATAATAGGTTGACAAAGGTATTTAGAGGTGCATCATTTGCTAAATATAAGTTTGAAGATGATCCGTGACAGTGTGGGTATTAAGGTCATTTTTAAGTAGGAAGAAATATGTTATACATGTTTGGATCCGTTCTCATTAATACTCGGGCACACAATAAGGATATTTTTCAAGGAGTTTTTTTACAAGTTAGAAGTCTTCAAATTAGCTGACTTTTTGTAGACACAATATTGTTATTATTTATAAGATATCCACAAAAAATCAGCTCAATCAGAAATATCTAAACCTCCAAACAAATCACTTTAAATGTAAGCCGTTCATTCACACTATTAAAGTTTAAATTAAGTGTTTGTGGTGCTAGAGGGTGCTAGAGGTCTCCGATTGAGCTGATTTTTTTAGATATAATCCAAATAGTATAAATAATATACATATAAAAAAATCAGCTCATTTGGACAACCTTAAGAAACTAAACAAAACACAAAACTTAAAAGCTTAAGGGCACATGTTAACAAAATCCTTAATACTCAAATCACATGAGAAGTATGAGCCCATGACACGTAAGCAGAAATGTCATCTCATTAATGAAAAGGGGTTCAGTTACCTACTTCAACCGTTTTATCTTTTTAATTAAATGGGGGTGTAAGAAAAAACAAATAAATTATTTTCCGGAGTCGAGGGAGGTAAACTGTACCTCTCTTATCATTAAGAGAGCGACCAAATGACCGACCAAATGCCAGATTCTTATGTGGCATGGTGGGTTCCACTGCCACATAAGTTGGAAACCCCCCATAACACTTTTAGGAGGGGAAAGGTGGTGGATCCCACCCTGCCACATAAGGATCTGGCATTTGGTCGGTCATTTGGTCGGGCCAAAAAGCTTTATTGTATCATTAATGAGGAAATAGATACTGCTTACGTGTCGACAAAAGAGAAGAGGCTGCATATGAGAAGTACGCAGAGCCTTTTCATCCCAGACGGACCCAGGAAGAAGGTTGACACCTGGTTGCGTTAGAAAGACACAAACGCCCTCTTTGGTATACGGTGAATATTCGCAAATATAAAAATTCATAGTTTATTATGTATTTGTAGATAATTGATAATGACATCTAATAACAAATATTTGGTAGGATTTTTAATGAGCTTACAAAATAAATAATCTAAAATTTTTTATTTTTAATTTATAGAATTTTAATTAGCACCTATAAAATTGGTAAATTTTTGCATTTGTGAATATTTACAGTGTACAAAGGTGATTAATTTTATTATTTTTAGAATAAAATACACTACCCAAAACAGATGCTGACCTGGATGTGTCTGTACAACTCTTTAAATCGTACACGAATCAACACACACTCCACTTTCTCTCTCTAGAATCCATTCATTACAATTGTTTTCTGTTTCTTGTTGAAGAGTCGACTGATTAACTTCTTGGAATCTGCGTTTCAAGCTCGAAGGGAGTGATCATGGCGGATGAAGTAGAGGGTTTTAATTTTGAGCAAAAGCACGGGAAGGGTAGGGTTAGGGTTGGTAGAATATGGAGAAAGGAAGATGGGCAACACTTCTTTGTTGAATGGAATGTCAGCATAAGCCTTCTCTCTGATTGCTTACCTGCTTATGTTCGCGGTGACAATTCCGACATCGTTGCCACTGATACCATGAAGAACACTGTAAATTTCTCATTTTCATTTTCAACGTTTTTTACGGGTTCATTTGTTTTCCTGTCTTTAACTCGTTTAGATTGGATATCTTGAATTAAATTGCTTGTTTTGCTTGTGATTTTAATGTGTCTATGTGAAGATGAGTATAAGAAAAATGTTAACTTTGTTTTACTTTTAATTGTTTGGTATTTGAAGTTGTTTGTTTATCAATTTACTGTTTTGTGGAGGTGAGACCTGTCGCAGCCATCGATTTGCTTCAAGATCCATGAAATTCGATCTATTATGAGTTTACATGGATCATTGTTCGGATCCGACGACAACATCCACAGACTCAATGAGTCAATTCGGTGTCTTCAGTATTATAAGTGTGTATTCAATTAGTCTTGCAAATTGGTTTTTAAGTTAGTTTTCAATCCATTCATGTGAAGTTTAGGTCTGCTCAAGCTCAATGGATTAGTCTAATATTCATCATGTTTCATAGAGTTGGTTGGTCTGATCGGACTTGCTCGCAATGACGCTTGATCATCCATGTGAAGGAGTTAGATCGCATGATCAAGTTGATGAAATTGTAATGCTACTTGATCGACTTGTTTAGAATATAGAGCAGTGCAACCAATTTCTTAGGAAGCTAGATCACACGGTTTGGTTTCCATGGTGCCTTGTTCATCGCTGAATTGTCTTATGATAGCCACTAGTTGCCCCAAGTTATCGATCTCCTCAGATTATCAATGTGATCAAACGAGTTGACTCAGCTATTAATTAGTCAATGCAAGGTTAGATCAAAAGAGAAATGCTAAGGGTATCAAAACTTGGTCCGAAAAAGCATTCCCAAGTGATGTGGCGGCTGAAACGGGGCATCACATTGAATACTTTTCTTTTTCAGATATTGCATCATTTGGGAATACTTTTTGGGACCAAATTTTGGTATCCCTAGGATTACTCAGATAAAAAATTAGGAAATGCTTCCCTTGATATCTGCATCAAGAGACAAAGTAGATGCAAACTTGACTGCGAGCCTTGATTGGTGAGGTGTTTCTTTGTCTTTTTCTTCATTTGCTCTCCCTGTTCCTTTTGGGCCCTACATCATTTCTTTCTTAGTTAATTTTTCCTTGTCCAATCAAAAGAGAATTATATTGTTTCTTGATTTGGCATCATAGAAGTTTTAAACAGTAACACCAAATAAATCATGTAAACAGGTGTATGCAAAAGCCAAGGAATGTTCAGAAGTTCTTTCAGTTGAGGACTTCGCAATTGAACTTGGAAGGCACTTCACATCTTTATATCAGCAGGTACTGAGCTTTAGTTCTGGTTGTCCTGATGATTGTTCTTTATTTCTTGAAAAATTACAGGTTTAAAGGCTGTTTGGTATCTTTCCACCGCTAGTTTCCCTTGAAATACTTGTGCAAAGAAATGGTTTTTTATTGTTCTTACTTTATTTATTAGTTTTTTTAGGCAGCTTGATATGAGAAGATAAATTATTTACTATAGAGCAATAGTTGATATACAAATGAGTCAGATTTATCATGTACAAGTGTACATTCTAGAAGGCAGATTGATCTTGGAGTTAAAATGTTTGCTATGAGAACTTGAGGGCATTAGTGATGTGAGTATGAAAATTTGCTTTCTTGGCGCAGCCGTGCTTTGACAAAAACCTCTGACCATGTCCAACCACAATAATAGCAAATCTGATTATTACATTCTCGATACACCCCAGCAATGAAGATAAGGAAGAGTCTTTTAAAGAATCCTGACCCTAATCTTTTGAGAAATCCTCATCTTAATTTTTTTGGTCAGTTTTCGTATGTTCCCATTTTTGCTGGTTAACAGTAGGAAGGAGGAATTGCACTTCTCTTATGAACCAAAAATGGATAAGTGAACCATCCCAAACATGGTGATTTATGGTGAACCATCCCCAAATTATTCTAGAAGAATGAATACCATTTGAAGCCATCTGGGCCTTGATTTTATACCCCCCCAATAAAAAGCTTCAATGGTTGCATGACAAGTAAAGTCTCTCTTAGGTTTGGTTTATTAGTCACTACTTATCTCGATATTTGTTGGGTTGCATGCTGAAATATTTGCTAGTTGAAGAGCACTTATGTCTACCTTGGTGATAAAGTTGATCTAAATTTCCTGAATTCAATCTTTCTGTTTCTTACATCTCGTTAAAATATACTGTTGATCCTCAAGTATCGAGATGTTCTTGTCTTCTGGAAAATTTAGTCTTTTCGGAAAAAATTGTGTGCTGAGTGCTGGAACTTGAAGAGGATCTCTAATACTTCTCATAATTTGTAGCATTTCTGACGACATGTTTTTCTCGTGTCTTTCATTTACATGTTTTCTGGATATTGTTCAAGAAGTTTAATCCGTATACTTGGTGCATAGGTTACAACTGCCGTAATCAAGATAGTGGAAAAGCCCTGGGAACGTGTATCTGTAGGTGGTCAACCACATCAACATGGTTAGGACATTCCTATTTTCAGAAGAAAGTTGTTCTCATCTTTTATATCTTAATGGGATATATTGTATATTATCCACAGATGATAGATATAATACTTTTCCTTTCATTTGATAAGTAGAGCATTTGAACCCTTTTAACAAAAAAGATGTTGTGTTATTATTATTGAAGTTATCTCTTGGCTTTTAGGTTTTAAACTTGGATCTGAGAAACATACCGCAGAAGTAATAGTGAAGAAGTCTGGTGCATTACGGGTGACTTCTGGAATTGAAGGACTGGCTCTGCTGAAAACAACCCAGGTTATTGTTTATCACTCTGTCCCGAGTTAGTATCTAATCAAGTGGCAATTTACATAACTTAGATAAGAAACTTTCATCAAATATCTTGCTGCTGGAATTGAATAAAGATGGTCTCTCAATCAAATAATGCAATATCTATCATGTACTTCTGTGTATTTATCCAGTAAGTGCACATCTATCCGGATATTTCTAGTGTTCAATTTCTGATGCTGGTGGTTGATTATCTCTATTAAAGAAAAGGCACCAAAATACACCATAGGGGAAAAATGATGTAAGTTTTATTATAAGTTCTGATGGACAATAAACGATTTCTATAAGAGGTTAAAAAATCAGTGTCAAAGTGTGTTTCATGAAAATAATCATATGATAAACTGCATTTTTTTAAGAAAAATCTAAAATTTTAAGAATGTAAGGAAAGGATTAACAGGAACCACACTACCAGTAGTATAAAAACAACTGTAAAAACAATCTATAATCTATATGCAGATAAGAATCTAGATACTTGTTGTTAAGTTCCCAAAGTCATTAGTCACCGAAGTCAAATGATGATGAAAAGTTACTTCTTACAAGTTACATTAGCCTCAGACAATATGACATTATGGATATGAATGATCTGACACTCATTCCAACAAATTCGATTTGACAACATGTACATATGATTACTTTACCTTTGACATTTCACTTATTTTCATCTTTTAAAAATACTAAGTTCAAAGTTGGAACATTATCCAATGTCAATTGCAATGCAAACTGTGACACTTCTGTCCTAAAATTTAAAACATGCTCGTAGACAGTGTGCATACACCTGATTCGCTGGCTTGTCGCCCACTTTTCTTTTGCTTTTTTTCTTTTTTCTTGAATGAACAGTCGGGCTTTGAGGGATTTATTAGGGACAAGTATACTGCTCTGCCAGAGACAAGAGAGAGGATGTTGGCCACAGAGGTCAGTGCTTCATGGAGGTATGACTTCTTATTTCATTAGTTAGAGAACAGAAGAAAAAAATCAGTACACATTTGAAAGTTGGTCATGGTCTAAGAAACCTGGATATTTCTCCTTATTTTCATCATCACTAGATTTAGTACTTGCAAACAATTGTAGAAGACTGGGAAAATGGTATATTCTTTGTCACACTTAATTGGTTTACTTTAACTAACCAGTAGCGAAACTCTTATGAGATGGATTACTATTCGTGTAGGTATGTTTACGAATCTCTTTCTAACATTCCTGTGAAGCCGCCTTACTTCACAGAGAGGTACTTGGATGTGAAGAAAGTTCTGGTTGAGACTTTCTTTGGTCCTCCGAAGGAGGGAGTGTACAGCCCATCTGTTCAAAGCACACTTTATCACATGGCCAGAGCTGTCCTCAACAGGTCCCTTCTTCACTTCATCACACTTCTCTATCTCTCTCTATGCCATCTACAGATAAAGGTTTGTGTATTGTAATTTGAGATTGATTTTGGTCGTCATGTTTCAGGTTCCCAGATATAGCATCTATCCAATTAAGAATGCCAAATCTCCATTTCTTACCAGTCAATCTACCAAGCAAGGACAATCCAACCATTGTCAAGGTGAGCCCAATTTGTTAAGTCTGTTTGCAATTTGACTTTTCGAGGTTGTATGAAGGATACAAAATGCTCCAAAATAAAAGCCAGTCTTTGAACTATTTCGGAATGATGGAAAAGGCCTAAAATAAACAAAAAGAACAGAGACCCATGAACTCTATTGGATGCCTGCTCCGAAACATAACCAGAAAGTCGATTTGTTCTCAATCAAAGAAACAAAAGAAAATATAATAGCAGGAGGAAAATACTGGGAGGAATAGATAGAAGGAAATCTAGCAACTTTAAAAAGAGCAGGTCCCGAATTCTGATATTTCTGAAGTTAAGAATAACTACAATACTTGGGCATTAAAAAGTTCAGGTTGAAGTTATCATACATGAGCCTTATCCTATCGATTTTGGGAATGCTTATCAAAAAAATTACTTGAGGAATTAACGAAAAACTTGTTCAACCATTCAATGAAGACAATATTAACAAAACAGCAGTAGAGAATAATATGACATCAATATAGTGAGGTGCCTACCGGAACGAGCACGAAAATGTACTAAAATGCTACGTTTTTTTTTGTTTCACCAAATTAAAAAACTGAAGAAAGTCATAAACTGGAAAATGATTTTAAAATAGTAAGAAGAATTTAGTTCTTCAATTCTTTTGTGTCTAGGAGTGGGAAGAAAGAACATGGGGAATATGATTAAGAAAACCACAAAGAACCAAATGAGTTTATGCGGTCTTTATAAAATGCTCGAACTGCGACATGTAATCTAACTAACCATACATTTCTTCATGATAATTTGCAGTTCGATGACGATGTTTTTACACCGACAGATGAACCACATGGAACAATTGAAGCGAGTTTGAGCCGCTCCTGGTCTAAGATGTAGGAGTTGGAATGTAAGTGGCTTTGTGCTACATAGGCCTAGTTGTTGTTGTTGTTCATATTTATGGTCATTTTCATATCCCAGTTAAACACCTGTTCCCCTTACTTTGTAGAAAGATCTTTTCAGCTAATGAGTTGGGACAGTTCATCACTCTTTACTTTTTAACATCTTTTTTAAGTGTTTGCTGCAAAATTAACAGAACTTGAACAGATGAATAATAGTAAATGAGAAGGAAGATTTACTCTTGAATCTAGATATGATGCTTGCTTCTATTTATACTTTCGATGGAATTTTTTGTTTGGAATTGAAGGTACTTGTAAGGCTTCCTGTCAACTGATGGACCAATACCTAGGGTGACACAGTAGCTATAAATTGTGGATGCTTTGATAAACATTTGAAAAGTAGACGTTTGGATGCATGGGCCATGGAGGAGAAGAGTTTATTATTTTTTTGGCGAACATTATATCTGATCAACTATGCTACATTCGCAGTGGGGGCCCAATGCATGGGATATAAACTACCAAAAATTAGTATGGGCGCCACCACCACCATGATGGTGAACTTCTCGCAGGTCTAAATTGATGGTTGATGTCTGAATCTGTATGTATGAAATTCCAGGTTAGAATGGCTGTATCCATAGTATTCCATATCGTCTCAGTATATTGTAGTGCTGGTTTTGATATCAAATGTTAAGTACTTGAAGTTGTTAAGACGAGCCTGTCGAAAAGCAGAAAAATCTAATTGCTTTAAACTAAGCACATAAACAATCTCAGCTGCCATGTGCGAAAACAACACACATCTGATGCTTCTTCAGTTATAACCTGTATGGAAGGAAATCTACAGGTATTTCTTAAGCCTCTATGACTCTATTCCCTGCATGTCTGAGTCTCATATGTAGAGTGCGATTTTGTTGGCTCACCCAGTATTACCGCCCATAGAGATTGATTTTGAAGCAATCATGCTTATAATTATATATATAATTGAAGGAAATAATTCAATTATATTATTTCTCTCTTCTTTTTCATGGAAGGACCCCGCCACTTCGTGAAACCTTGTTGGACGAATTTTACTTTTGAGGCTGGTTACCGTTAGTTCTTTCTTTATCATCTAGTGTTGTTCTAATTTAAACGAAAGTGATCATGAAATTAAAAGATTAAGCTCCACTTTTTTCTCATTGCCGCTGGGTCTCACCTATGCTACAATCATCATTATCATCATGATCGTCTATGAATTATCCCAGTATTTGGGTCATCAGCAACATGAATCTTTTTTTCTCCCTTCATTACATCAAAATTTGCAGATATTTCACCGAGGAGAACGACACTCTCTGCTATGGAGTTCGCCGGCAACGAATCAAACCTTAATAAGGGGACTGCTAATCAGAAGATCGAATTTATCAGTGCAGCAACGACGGGAACAAACTTCGATGATGCTTGGATGGGTAGGTGGCCATTGGAAGACATAACGAATTACTTCAACAGTCTTGTAAGTAACAACCCCATCTTAATTTGTAAGTGTAACCTTAATTTCTTCATTGTTTTTTTTTTCAATTCTGTTGAACTAATGTACGTCTAATGATAATTAGTTTTCTGATGATCGAGCAGATGTTAGTTAATGAAGCAGGTCCTAATTGGATCAACATGGGTTCTTCTTCTAGTAAAGAAAACTCAGGTGGGAATTCGGTTCAGCGCGTTGGGGCCGGGGTGATCAAGAGTGAATCAAAGATTAATCTGAATGATAATAAGAGGGATGTTCTGAGGAAAGGATTTAGATGATGAGTTGGATAATTGTCATATATGGTGTCTTAAGTGAATGGTGTTGATGACAGTTTGGATTTGTTTCTATCTACTTACTCATATCCAGTGTTAAACTATATTTGGTTCAAGTTTTATTTTTATATTAATGTTAAATCTGGGAGGAGATTGAAGATTAAATTGTTGTGGGGTTTGATTTGATACCAGAAATAATATGGAATTAAAATAATTTTCATTTATGTGGAAGAACCAAATTTTCTTTATTGAGGTTCTTTTCAACTCCAGTTATTAGAGATGTTTTTTCTTGGTTTAATTTAGTCCCACATTGTGGAAAGTAATAAAGAACAGGGGTGACGATTGCTGTATAAAATGAGTTGGAAATCGTATTGCAAAATCATACCTTTCTCGGCCTTTTGGCTAAGATCAACTGCATCGCACTCCTACCGTACCCAATTCTTAATCCAAAATTTGAATTCATTAGGATGCATGTCAAATTAAGCCTTGATTAAGTGTCTAATTAATAATATGGAAACCAAGTTTAGTGGATCTCTTAAATAAGCAAATATGAGATTTGGGGGACGGACGCTAGTGGAGATTGCAGATTCTCAAACTCTTCTCTCTCCTTTTAAATTTAAGGATTGACAAAGTAACAGTACAGAAATCGAAGGACACTCCAGCGATCAATCGATGGACAGACAGTCCAACTATTTTATTCAGTTCTGATCGAAGCTGTTTCTCCTCCCCTTCTCTTCTTTCCCTCCTTGTACCAATTTAAGAGCAATCCATCAATCCGACCCCCTATGATTTTCGATTTTAGGATTTCAACCTCCATTTTGTTCATGCATCTATTAGCCTCAATTCCTATTTTAACTCATTTTTAACAGGCCCATGGGCCGTTGCCCAAGTGGTTAACTTGTGCATCCCTCCTACCTCCCAAGAGGTCTTAGGATCGAAACTAATTCTAGTCGTAAATCGGTGTGCCCTAATTGGAACAATTAAGACCCTCTTTTTGTCCAAAAATACCATTAATCATTTTCAAATCCACGGCTGAGATTTCGTCAATTTCAACAATCTACGAAATCTCCCGCCCTTTTTCCTTATTTCCAGTCTCTTTCCCACTCTCTTTTCAGTTCTCTCTCTCTCTCTCTCTCTCTCTCTCTCTCTCTCGTGGAGAACGCAACTCAACTCAACTAACCGTCTTCGGAGTCGGAGACCAGGTATTCTTCTTCCTCCTTTATATATTTAGCTTTACCAAGCAGGTAGTCTTCCATTGATGTGAGTTTCTCAGTTGAAGCAAAATTCACCAAATAATGTTCACAAATTTTTTTTTTTTAAGAAATCTTTTACCTCCTATTTTTGCTGTTAATAAAACAATTTGTTTGAATAGTTTTGATCACGATTTGGAAAACCCCATTCTGTAACTATTTAGTAAGCCCTAATACTCTCGAATCTGTTTGTTTGATGCTGGATTTTGATATTTGTGTGTTATATTAAACTCTGAAATCTGTTTGTTTCCTTAGATTTGTGTAGGCATTGATTTTTTTTATTGAATCCCATAATTGGTAAGATCGAGTTTTTTTTTTTCCTTGGATAAAAATTAGTGATTTTATGCATTTTTACTGTTTGACACAATTACTGTTAGACACTTTTGTTTAGAAAAGAATGATTTGGAGTGCAATTTTGGTAGTAATTATCTATTAGTTAGAACAAGCATTATCAAACTTGTGGTATTACTGGATTTCATTCATGGTTGACTAAAGCTCACACCCACTAGATAGAAGCTGTGTGTTCAGTAGGTCTGTATTCACACAACTTGTAAAACCAAGATGTGCGGATTGAGTGAGGGGGTGAGAAATAGTCAGGTTCCAAAAAATGGGATTTCGATAAAACAGTTATTTCTGTGGAAGATTGCATAATTAGTATTCATCCAGGATAGAGGGTAAACATGGGTTTAGGTTTCAGTTAACTTGGGGAATTATAAAAAGTGAAGTGCAAGAAAATTAGGGTAGTAAAGCAGATAAAAGAAAATTAGGGGAGTTGTTGTTGGATGATGCATTTTGAGAAAAACAACTATGGGAGGAGTTTTTTGTGAGGTTCAAGTGTGCACTTGAGTTGCTGCAACTGCAGCAGTGCATTAGCATTTTATCATGTATTGCTTTTGTCTCTTATATTTAATTTACTGTCTCCTTGTAGTTTTTAATCTGCTATTCTTGAAACTTGACTTATGCTTTAATTTACTGTTTTTCAGACAAATTGCTCTCCTAATGTTATGGTATTAGAGATGAAAGCTGCTCGATTTGTTATTCTGAATTGAGTGGTGACCCTAAAAGAACTCTCTTCACCTGTTGATTTGCAATGCAAAGACTAGAACTTCTGAATACTGGTCCCTTCATATCACCCCAGAAAACCAAAATTAGTCCCTTATAATCTCTCTAGACCAACAATGCAGGCCAAAATCAGTGCTTTTTTCAAGCCTTCCTCAGCCTTAATCTCTAACCCATCCCAGCTTCCCAATCCAATGGAGGATACTACACACTCAGAAATGAAGGAACCAGAGATTCTAATAACATACAAGCGTCGAACTCCAAGGGAGGAGCCTTGCAGGTATTGAATTCAATTTGGTTCTTTGTCAAGTGATAAGGTTCAATTGTATTAGAAGAAATAGATATCTCAGTCATAGTTTTGGTTTATGCATGATTTCTGAGTAAATGATCATCATATATATCTACTTCCTTGAACTATAATTTCATCTTTCTTAACAAACAAGAATTTGCTGGCTTTGCACAGAAACAGTGAAAATGTTGGTGCAGACATTATAGAAACACCTCTAGATCTTCCTATAAGACCATCTTCTACTTTGGGAAAAATTTTGAACAAAAAGAGAAGTTATGCACAGTTTCATTTGGAGTTAGGGCAGTCTGATTTCCTTCTACATACCTGTTCTACATGTGGGCTCAAGTATGCTCGAGGAGACGAGGGTGATGAGAAGGTTCATAAGGAATTTCACAAGACCTACACCCATGGTATCCAATTCAAGGTATGTTACTCCAAATAGTTATCGCTTTCTTTGTCTAATCATCCACATCCATGTCACATCTGTGTATCACTGTTTGTCCTGTCTTATCTGAAATCCGTGGACAGGGTTGGTGCAATGAAAGACTCATTTCAATGAACTCGAGTGAGAGTACTCGCATTATTTTGGTGTTAGATGGTGACCCAACAGCTCAGATGAACAAGGTTCCACTTCCTTCTCATTGTTATTTCTACCTACTAGATTTGAGTAGGAAAATAAATCTAATCAAGCTTGAAAGTTTTATTGAGGAAACTATTCTACTGGCAGGTTCGGGAGGTTATAAAGGTGATTGAAGGTGAGCTTGGTTTGAGTGAAGGATGGCTTCTTCATAAACACTGCAAGGTACACACTATGCTGTCCTTTTCTAAGAAACCAGTGTTAATATATTATGGGCAGGGTCAGAAGTTCAACCTCTCCTTTTCATTTCGTACCCTTGTTTTCAGGTGTATCTGTTTATCTCCACTAAGAGAATTGTTGGCTGTCTAGTGACAGAACCAATAAAAACTGCATACAGAGTTATCTCGAACTCTGTGATCCGGAGAAGCTCCAATGATACAAATGCAAAAGCAGCTAGATCAAATTCGACCATTCTTCGATTTGGGAATGTTAATTTTCAGCAGGAAGTCATGAAAACTGTGCCTTCTGTTAATAGACTTGAGGTATTTGAGGACCCCAATGGAGTAATTCGCTGTGAAGAGGAAGCTGTAGCGGCCCTATGTGGAATTAGAGCCATATGGGTCACACCTTCTAACAGAAGGAAACATGTTGCCACCAAATTACTTGATGCTGCAAGGTTAGTGCTTGTACTTTACTCTCACCAGTCTTCATCTCTTCACAAATTTTCTAAATAGTTTCTCTTAGCATTATTCAGTTAAAAAGCCAACAAATAAGAAGCAAAAAGGCTGTGAATATTCACAGTTTTATAAGTGCTGCGAATATTCAGACATTTTACCTCTTATTTGTAGGCCCACTGTAAATCACTGTGAAAATATACCCACCAAAAACCCATAAAGACGGTCTATTGCTCACTTTTTCAAGCTTATTGTTGTATATGGTTTTCTTAAGAATTATTTCAGTGGCCATCACCACCTTCATGTTTGGGTTTGAAATCTATTCATGGTTGAAATCCCCAGAAATTCATGTTTCAGAGCTTGATCCTTCTTCCTTTCTCTCTCTTATTTATGCAGGAAGAGTTTCTGCATGGGTTATGTTCTAGAAACGTCGCAGTTGGCGTTCTCTCAGCCAACCTCTGCTGGAAAGTTATTAGCATCCAAATACAGTGGCACTGAGTCTTTCCTGATCTATAATACACAGGCTTGAACCACTAGATCGGACATTGGTCGCTCTACTACGATTCATTCTAGATTTTTTTTGGGTCCCATGAGATAAAAGATGTAGAATTTTCGTTGAATTAAGTGTACCTATAGATGGTACTATACATAGAGAATGTAGTGTTATTGACAATTGATGACTATATGATTCATGGTACTAACTCCTATTTCATACTTCAATTTTTTTCTTTTTTTCGGTGTTTAAGTGTCAACCTAACATTCAATGGGGTTAGAAGTTTTAGAACACTGATCTTTTGGGAAGATGATCTAAAATATCATCTCTTGGATGATCTCAGTTAAAAGTAGAACAGTAAAGAAGAGAGAAGAAGAAGAAGAGAAAAAGAAGAAGAAGACGTGGGGGAGAGAGAATTAGTTAACTAAATCTTTCTCCCTTATATTTATTATTAGATAGATTCTAATACAAGATAAACTAAAAAATAGAAAGTAGTTTAGGAAAACTAAACTACTGTTCACGTGAATAGTAATCCTATAAATAAAAACTACTAAACTACTAAATCTAACACTCCCCCTTAAGCTGGAGCATAGAGATCAAATATGCCCAGCTTGTCACAAAATTGATGAAATGGTGACGGCGCAAGAGGCTTGGTAAGAATATATGCCAACTGCTCCTCAGATTTCACATAGGGACATGTAATCTGTTTCTTTATCATCTTCTCACGAATAAAATGGCAGTCAACTTCAATATGTTTGGTATGCTCATGGAACACAGGATTACTCATAATGTACGTGGCTGCTTGATTATCACAAAACATCTGCATAGGACCAGGAACCTTAATCCCCATTTCATCAAGTAATGATTGGACCCATAACATTTCACAAATAGTGTGAGCNAGTGCTCTGATACCAAGTTAAAAGTAGAACAGTAAAGAAGAGAAAAGAAGAAGAAGAAGAAGAAGAAGAAGAAGAAGAAAAAGAAGAAAAAGAAGAAGAAGTGGGGGAGAGAGAATTAGTTAACTAAATCTCTCCCCCTTATATTTATTATTAGATAGATTCTAATACAAGATAAACTAAAAAATAGAAAGTAGTTTAGGAAAACTAAACTACTGTTCACGTGTTACTGTTCGCGTGAATAGTAACCCTCTAAATAAAAACTACTAAACTACTAAATCTAACAATCTCCATGCAGGCCCTACAAACTTACAAAGCGGTGGCAACAAATCCTCAACTTGAAAAACGCTAAAACAATTCTTTCAGTAATTTACAGAAAGTTAGAAACCATAAAATTGTGCCTTGCCTGGAAACAGCATGGGATTTTTAAACCTTGAGAAAATACGGAAACAAACTCTCATGCAGAAAGAGAAAATTGGCCTTCCAACAGCCAAGCTAGACTGTATTTGAAAATTGAACCAATTGATCGAATACATTGAACTGTCTCCAGGAAATTGTGGTACAAGGGGATTGAAATGCAGTTTAATTCTATTAATAAGGAACAAGGGTTTGTTTAACCATGAAAGTGAATGCTCCTCTAACATCCACCTCAACTTTTGCACATGAGATGCTATAGTTTAGGTTCAGCTGAATCTGACTGAAGATGGGGAGTGAAAACCTTCAAAACTTCTTCATAAACAGGTTTCTTGAAATCCACTGCCTGTTCATAGCAATAACAGGAATCAAACATCATCCATTAATATCTTGGAAGTAGAGAAAAGGGAGTTGAGTTTACTCACAAGCTCGATTACTTGTTGGGGAGTCATCCACGACCACTCTCCAAATTCTGCCTTTTCGGTCCCATCACCCAAAAGATTAATCTCTTCATCCTTGCCGGTGAATCTAAGAAGAAACCTGTTGATTTTAAAGGTTTAAACATTAGTAAAGAAACAGAAAAGTACAAAAAATTTATTAGAGCTTTATGTTCTTGAAACTAGAGATGGTTGGACTCATTTACAGCAGCCAATGTGGGGAAGATAAGAATCCTAGCCATCTTCTCTAGTATGAAATTAAACAAATAAGTAACACTTATGGCTTTGCTAGGTGACCTAGAATTTACTTTACAATCTGTAGTGTCAAGGAATGGTTGTGTACTTCTAGTTCACTAGGTATGCAACTTTCAGCTATTAAAGTAAAACAGAACAAGTGGATGCTATACTAGCATTGCAGTTGATACTGGATGACAGAATATACGCTCTGCAATTTCATCAAACCAGGAAATACCAACAAATAGAGAAAAAAAATATCTGGAACCAAATGTAGACCAGGTATATAAAATCCAGTGGTTTTTGGAATCTCAATTTGAACTCCACTCCAAGTGCACATGACCCCATTTAACTAGAGCCTAAAGCAAATGAAATTCACTGCATTTTCAAATATCAGAAGAGTATATGGTGTGTCCATTGCCCTTTTTTACCATTTCTGCGCTTGACCTTTCCAGTCTGATCCCCATTGCTTGTTGAGCTTTACTCTGACCTCTGGCGGGAAATCATACGTCAACCAATAGGGAACCTATATGAGAAAGCCAAAGTCAAGAGCTGTTCAGAAATTAACATAGATAAAAGAGCATTGATTCAATCTCCCCACAAATACAAATTCAAGCCTCTGCCAGGGGGACTTGACATCACAGTTGAAGGTGAACATCATCACCAACTAAAACCAATACCTTTGATTATCGAGGCAGTGCCGCAGTGGTATCACAATTACCATCTCGTTGCTCCTGGGGCTATGATAATTTTTTGCACTGGCCATCAACCATCATTCCACCATATTTTAAATTTGGATTAACATCTTTTAAAGCTTTAGGGTAGCTATGTTAATCACAAAGCAGATACAGCTGCCTAAAGCTCAGAAAATTAAAAAGAATCATTTAGTATTGGGGAGATTAGTTAGGTTATATATTTTGTGTTGCCTAAAAGAAATTTAGCTTTTGTTGAATCACGTCCAATTTATCATAAGAGTAACCAATTAGACCATAGAAATGTAAAACACAAGAAGAAGGAAGAGTTGAATCTCAAAATCAAACCTCTGCAACAATTTCCGCGGAAGTAACTCCTGTTTCTTCCCTCAATTCTCTTATGGCTGCAGTTCTGGGATCTTCACCTTCATCAATACCACCCTGTACAACACAAAATTTCATTAAGAAGATATCCATAATTAAGAATGTAAAATATTGATTTATTCCAAATTGGGCAAAGATTAGTTATCTAACTGAACCAGTTACCGGAATTACCTGTGGCATTTGCCAGGCGCTAGGGATATCGAGCCTCGATGCAGAGAAAACCTGGAGAATTGAACGAAGAAAACAACAAAATCTCACGAATCGAATAGAAGAACCGTAAAAATGAAGAAGAAGAAAAGAAACCCTAGAAAATTTCAGACCTTGTTAGAGTTATTGATGAGACAGATACCAACATTTCTTCTGTAACCTTCTGGAGGAGCTTCCATTGACGAAGATGAAGATGACGAGAAGCAACAGGTCACGATTTTCAATGGCTTATCGCGCAGGTGGGATGGATCCGGAAATTTCCTGGAATTAGAAGGGCAAGATGGGAAAGGCAAACCAGGCTTCCGCAGAGCCGGGAAGGGGCGACGATAGAGTTGGGAATTTACGAATCCGAGTCGGCACAAAGCAACCATCGTTGCGTGAGAAAGATAGTTTACGTTTTCCGCTTTCGAAACACCAGCTCCTGTATGAGAAATGACGAAAATGACCCTGGCCTATTGGAATGGAAGTTTTGGTAAGGGCGCGTTTGGGAGCAGAGTAAACGACTTATTTGTGTACCGATACTAAGAGGGCGTTTGGCAACCAGAAGCAGAAGTGCTTCTGCTTCTAAAAAAAGTAAAAGTACTTCTGAGAAGTTAAAAATTATGAGAAGCTTATATGGTAAACTACTAACTTATAAGTTGAAAAGTCAATAAGTCAATATGGTAATATAATATGATCAGAAGTCAAAATGAGAGAGGTTGAACTAAAAATGAAAGGTTGAATATAACAATAAACAACAAAAATAATAATAATAATAATAATAATAATAATAATAATAATAATAATAATAATAATAATAATAGGTTTATATAATTTATACTATCATTTATGTTGTGTATATTTCTATCATCCATCCCCATCATTATCAACATCATCATCACTACTACCACCATCATCATCCATCATCCACCACCACCATCATCATCATCATCATCATCATCATCATCATCATTATCACCATCACCATCACCATCACCACCACCACCACATCATCATCATCATCATCATCATCACCATCAACATCATTATCATCATCATCATCCATCATCACCATTATTATTACCACTACCTTCATCATCATCACCACCCGTTATCATCAACACCACTACCACCATCGCCCATCATCATCACCACAATCATAATCCATCATCATCATGGTCATGGTCATGATCATCACCGATAAAAGTAAGATGAAAATTTTTAATTGCTATGAAGAAGAAATGGTGAGAGAGAATGAGGAGAAAAAATAACAACAATTAAAATAATATTATAAGAGTGAGAAGTTACTTCTGTGAGAAGCAAGAAGCAAAATTTTTTTGCTTCAAATAGAAGCAACTTTTTTACTTCTAGAAGTCACTTCTTGAAAGTGTTACCATACAAACTTTTTTGCTTTTTGACTTATATAAGTCAAAAAGCAACTTCTTAAGTGGTTGCCAAACACCCTCTAAGTAGTGAGCACCCATCCATTTGAGAACCAAACCAAAACAGGAAAAGATTATCCTGAATCTTGTTACACCTATTTGAGTACCATAATAAAAAGCGATAGGCACCAAAATATACAATAGGTTCTGGTTTGGGATATTCCTGGAACCGAACCATTAGAATGCTGAAAGGCAGAATTGGTAGAGATTGCTAGTTTTATCTTTTGGATGTCTTTAAAATTATTTTTCAAACAGCTTAGGATTTTGACCAGTAGGCCCCAATGTCACGTTTGGAAGATGAGTTTTAATTGTCAATAAAATTTCCTGTCTTTTCACATTTCGCTTCTATTTATGTATACACGATAAGAAAAATTTTATTTATTGATTATAGACATCACTTTCACATTTTAGACTTTTATATATATATAACGACCCAAAATAATTAAGTCTAGCATTTAATAATGAGTTTTTATTCGGAGCATAATTTGAAGAATCGAACCGTACAATTGGGTAGATCTCGAAAAGCTATGCAATTTTGACTATTCATGCGCGAAAATCGGACACTAATTGATCCCAAATCGAGGTCCGGAACACGAGTTTGACCACGATGATAGGTTTGACGCGATTTTGACCGATACCCACGATTTTGACCTTGATTTTGACTAATTAAATATTATTTAATTGTGTATATATACTATATATATGTATGGGTGATGTATTAAAGAGTAATTTTATAAATTATTCTAGGGTATACATATAAGGTGTATGCATGAGCTACACCGTAGCATAACCCATATGGA